>CAUYQU010069680.1:0-62648 GCA_963574635.1 Cheracebus regulus
CTCTGCCCGGTGCTCTGTTCTCTTCCTACATCCTCTGCCCGGTGCTCTGTTCTCTTCCTACATCCTCTGCCCGGTGCTCTGTTCTCTTCCTACATCCTCTGCCCGGTGCTCTGTTCTCTTCCTACATCCTCTGCCCAATGCTCTGTTCTCTTCCTACATCCTCTGCCCAGGCTGTGTTCTCTTCTTGGTGGCTAACAGCATCCTTCCTCACACTTCAGCATCTCTGCAGTGTCTGCCTATGGGCTTTCTCCGGGGAAGTGCTTATTTAATCTACCTGCAGAGGATCCTAAAGAGGGTAAGACACCCCCAGGGACACTCCCATCCAATGAGGATTGAGGGCTGGAAGTTGGGAACTAAATTTCTCAGCTTCTGGAGGGTGGATGCATTGCATACTCCTCGGAGGGTCCTCAGGAGAGAACAGGCAGGTGAGAATGCTTCAGGAAGAAACACCAGGTACCCAGAAGCAAGTAGAAAAGTAATGAATATTAATTGTGCATTTATCTTGGGGCAGAATTTTTTACAGTGGCCAGGTTAATAATTTTATGCAAGTTTATGCAGATCAGGAAACAGGGCTACAAGGCTGGCGCCTAAAGGCCCCATGGCCAGTATGTGGGGAGACTTAGATATAGGACACTACAAGTCAGTTTCACTTCCCGTAATCCAAGGCATTGAGAGATAAACGATGTCAACATGACAAGGACTCAATAGTCACAGGTATTTAATAGACTGAAATCTCACCTGCCTATTCTCTCCTGAGGACCCTCCGAGGAGTATGCAATGTATCTACCCTCCAGCAGCTGAGAAATTTAATTCCCAACTTCCAGCCCTCAATCCTCATTGGATGGGAGTGTCCCTGGGGGTGTTATACCCTCCTTAGGGTCCTCTGGTGTCTCTCTCAATTGGAAGTGAGCAAGTGAGCTGACACCGAACAGTGTATTTTGCAACCTGAGGGATGGCACCGGCCACTTTTGTTATATTGTTAGAAATGCAGTCCAGATCTCTTAGCCATGAAACTAGCAGAGCCCTACCCTAGATCTGTCATTAAACTGCAATTTGGTGCCAAGAAAATGGTGTTAAATGCTTGAAGAATATTCATGACTTTAAGAAAAGAACAAAAAAAGTGCTTACCATTTACCTAAAGTTTGAAGGTTTCAGCTTTAAGAAAAGAGCTGCAAAAATGAGGCAAAAAGCATTTTGGAGAGAACAGGGAATATGCCCCTTTCTTCTATGCACGTCAGAGCACGTTCAGACCTGAGGCTTGAGGCCACACTCCATTCTCCAGATCTTAACTTCATTTAGAGGATATTCTATTTAGGACTAGATTTGGGGATCTCCTTTCTCTGAGATAGGGTGTCAATTATAGCACCATTCATATTTTAGGTTAACATTCTGTATGTCATATTTTAAGATCATTTTTTTATTCATTTGATTACTGTAACAAATCCATGAAAAAAGCCCTCTCTGTGTTTTACAGATAAATTAAGAGGTTCAGAGATGTTCGACAACCCAGCTAGTTAAACCTAACAGAAGCATAATGGAACACAGTTACTTCTTTCTTTTGGGTTATTTTCTTTTGTTCTCAGAAAGAATCAAATAAATTATCTTAGGTGTTACCATTCCTGTTATCTTTATGGGAGGCAACTAAGGTCCAAATAAATTAAGAGAACAACAAGAAAACTTGCTTTCTGCAGGCATGGATTTGACTTATTTTTTATTTTGATTTTTTATAGATTTAAGAAGCACAAGCGCAGTTTTTTATTTGTTTGTTTGTTTGTTTTACCTGGATTGATTGCATGGTGGTAAAGTCTGGGCTTTTGTTCAGTCATCACTCAACTAGTGTACCTTGTTCCTATTAGGTCATTTCTCATCCCTGACCCTCCACCTACTGTCTCACTTTTTTGAGTATCTAATGTCTATTATTCCACTATCTATGTCTGTGTATACACATTATTTAGCTCTTGATATCAAAAATGGCTTTTTCGTTATTGGTGATAGTGCCAGGGCACAAGGAGAGGGGCTCAGATCAAACCAGGGAAAGAAAGACCTGATCATGAAGGACACATTAGCTGCAAGAGGGAGTAGGATGAGAGACAGGTCAACAGACCACTGAAGCCTCTAAATTCCCATGGCTGCTTAAGGAGACAGCACCATGTTGGTTGCCTTGCATTTCCATTAATTCTACCCTCTGCTTTGACAATGGCAGGTGTTCTCTCTCTCTTTCACACACACACACACACACACACACACACACACACACACACACACACACACACACGCTCACAGACACATGCTCACAGACACACTCACAGACACACACACAGACTTACAGACACACACACTCCCACAGACACCAGACACACACACTCAGACACACAGACACACACTCACAGACACACAGATGCACACACAGACACATACACACAGACACACACTCACAGACACACACACACACGTACAGACACCAGACACACATTCAGACACACACACACACAGACACCAGACACACATTCAGACACACACACACACACTCACAGACACACACACACAGACACAGACACACACAAAGACACACTCACACACACACTCACACACATACACACACTCACAGACACACACATACATAGTTGTAACAGTGTTGACTCCATGCAGCCCAGCTTTTAGAACTTTCAATTGAATTCTTAAAATGACCACTATCATAGGTAAGACACTTGTTCTGCATAGGGTGGTTGGGTTTATTTTTTCATACGTTTTTACTTCATTGATTCTCACAGCAACCCTGTGAGGGAGAAATTTTTGTCCCCATTTTTTAGATGAGGAGATTAAGTTTTTGAGAATTAACTTGTCTGTGATTACCGAGCCGAGAAACAGCAGAACTGATATTTCCAACCAGGCCTGCCTGGCTCCAAGACAGGTTCTCTTTATCCCAAACCACACCCCCCAGCAGATATGCCCATAGTGCTAGTACTAGCCACACCCATTCATGTGCTCCTTGTTTATGGAACATTCAGTTTGTGCCTGCCAGAAATTGTGTAACAGATGCAAACCTTCTTTACTTAAATGTAGATTATCCTTGTTAAATCCAGAAGTTACAAAATACTATGTTTTGAGACTTACAGCCCAGAAGCACCATACAGTGTGGTGAGTAATGGATGGAACAAGCACACAGTGCCATGCAAACACCAACAGGGCCCAAGAAGGTTGGTTGGTGAAGGTTTGGTGGGGTGGTCAGCGTGGCAGCTAACCTGTGGCCTGAGAGATGGGAGCTAAGCTGGGTAAAAATCAGGGCTCATGAGACAGGATGGTTTTGTAACCTTTTGCTCAGGACTTCTCCTTGCTGCTGCCATGTGAAGAAGGACATGTTTGCTTCCCCTTCCACAATGATTGTATGTTTCCTGAGGCCTCCTAAGTCATGAGGAACTGTGAGTGAACTAAACCTCTTTTCTTTGTAAATGACCCAATCTTGGGCATGTCTTTATTAGCAGCTTGAGAACAAACTGATAGAGAAGTATTAATGTGGTAGTATGGTTTTGTTAAGGAAAGTGGTGGAGTACAGAAAAGAAGGGAGTTGGCTTGCCTAGAATCTGTTATTCTAGCAGTAAGAATGTCCTGATGGACTGACTCAGGTCATTCAGTGTTAGGAGAAAGTCTAGCTCCGTAAAAGCCACTGCTGTTTTTCCAAGAAGGGTCTTGCGTCTAGGCTCCTTCAGGTACCATATTCTAAGGACTACATACTATAGATAATACATAAGGTATAATTCATTCTAGTTCCTATTTTTCACAATGGCCCTCTTAGCAAGAAATAGCCATCTCTATTTTATAAGTAAAGATAATATTGAGGCTTAGAAAAGTTAAGTAACTTTCCCAAGGTTACACAGGTGGAGATTGGGGTAAAAATTAAATTTCCATCTGTCTGACTCTAAATGCCATACTTTCACTGATAAAAAGAGGATGTCATTAATTAATGACACTTTTCTTTACTGTCTTCCAAGCAAGCTGCCACCTTTCAGTTCAATCAAAGGAAGCTCTCCAGTCTGGCTGCTGAAAATGTTGACCACAAGCTTTCTCCAAGCAAACGAATGCTTTCACATGATGGTTTCCTTCTCCTTTGCTGGAGTGTGATTCAATACCCAGAGGTGAATCACCGTTTTGTGAAGGTGAGGGAATCCACTGTCTGCTCCTGAAAGTGAACCGCAAGCTGTGTCTATCACTGAAGTCTGGCTGAAAGCTGAGGGTGAACTGAAATCAGCATCCAGACAAAGTTACTGTGAGTGAAGTTCAGCCAGCCTGCATGACAAAAGCGCCTTTGAGCACCAGTTAGGTGCCAAGCCCATGTTTGAGTCCAGGGATGTGAGAGTGAATGAGCCCCGGACACTGCTCCAGAAGGTCTTATAATCTAGTTGGAGAGATAATTATGTAAATAAATATCAACAAATTCAAATGTGTGCCTTAATTCTATGCAAGGTGTTGTGGGAACACAGGAGAAGGATGTGCCCCTCATACTGGAGTGGACGGTGAATATAGTGCCTGAGCCGAGCCTGGGAAAATGCGGGGAGATTTCTCACCTCGTGAAAAGGAGCCTGAGGGGAATGGCGTAGCTTGAGAAAAGTCATGACTAGACAATGTCAGTGTATCACTGTTAAACCAAGGAGCTGGGATGCTGTAAGAGACAAAGCAGGTGAGGCTCTCAGGGGCAAGGCAGTGGGCAGATGTGTGCCAGGATCAGAAGCTTGAGTTTTAGTCGATAAATGAGGAAGAGCAGGGAAAAGCATCCAAAGGCAAAATAAGCCCGGCTCTCAGTTTCACATAAAAAAAATTTGCTTGTAGTTTTCTTCATCTTTAAATCTTTTTTAAAAATCAAAGAATCAGTTAATCCATTTAGCTATAGATTCCTGTAACGATACGTTGTCTTCAGAGTTGTAAGTGCTTTCAGGGAAGAATACATGTATCTTGCTTACTTTGGTTTTATTACAACACTTAACAGAGAACTTGGCATATAACAAGTACAAAATAGATGCTAGAGAATTGAAATAAAGGATAACTTTCATTGAGCACAGGGTACGGTGGTAAAAATGTTGTTTTTCTTATTTCTTAGTATACCCTATGACATAGATATAGTTATTTTCCCCTTTCACAGATAAATAAATTGGAACTCAGGAATAACATATAACAATCCCAGGGGCACAGGTGTTGTATGCAGTTGTTAATGTGTAGAAATGTGGGAATTCCACCCTGGGTCGGTGGGAGGGCAATGGATGTGTGTGTGTGTGTGTGTGTGTGTGTGTGTGTTTAATATCTTGCTGGATGTGTGAAGTTAGATTAGAAATTTTGGGCTCACTATTATCCTGTACATATTCATCAGCAACCTCACTGAAGTGGGAAATCAGCCACAAATGGATCTTTGAAGCCAAAATAAATCAAAATAAAATATGTGCTGCAGCCCGTGTGCTCCTTACGAAGACCTCTCAGAACTGTTCTTTTGGGCTGTGGCACTTGAGAGATAGCATTGGATAAACAAGATGTCAGAGGATTGGCTGCTGATGCATCTATTGCTGATGCATCTGTCGAATTATCACAGGTCAAATACAGTCAATACAATTAGATTTGCGCCAAAAAACAGGACCAGCAGTGCTTTTTGTTCCAGGGAAATATGTGCTCAGTACTTTTAGCGTGCTGAATACTTATGCGTCAGCACAGTGCTGAGTACTGTGCTTCATTCAATTTGCCCAGTAAACACGTGCTGCTGACTTCATGTGGGACAGGCCCCGGGGAAGCCTGATGATGCAAAGATGAATAAGATAAGAAACACGGGTACAAAACAGAAGACTGAAGCACAGTAAATCACCACTATTAAGAAAGGGAAGGACAGTGGCTAGAGGTCAGATGAGGGGAAACTTCCCAGAGGAGATAGCCAATACGCTGGGGTTGAAGGATGAGGAGGAATTTGAAGATAAGCAATAATATAATCCAGATTTCCCTTGTTCGGTTGAATCCTTTGCTTCTGTAATTCCGTCTGTGGGCCCTGCCATTTCATTCATGATTTGTAAATGAAGATGGCTAAAGTCCAGCAGACCCCTCAACACGCCTGTATCCCAGATTGTTAGGACCATGGCATTTTTGTGAGGAGCATGCAGGGTGCATAGAGGATGTTTACTGCAGGTATGTGTGTGAGGGTGCTCTGCTCCCAGGACTCTGCTCCCACTTCTTGTGATAAAAATGCCTTGATTTTGATAAGTGTTCTGATTCCCTGTCACTCTCCTTTCAAGTGTTTTAGGGAAAGCTAATGCTATGCCTGAGCCAGTGAATCAGGCACAACAACCAGGCATTTCTATTGTTTTTGCCACAGTGGTTGATTCACAGATGGGCAAAAATCATCACATTCACGTCAATGGTATCCACTAAAATTAGTGCTGAGGCTCCTCAGCACTAATAAACTCTTGTTCTGATCTTGAAACCCTGGACAGGAGAGATAAGATCTTGAATGGCTACTTTTATCTGGCAGAGACTAAAATCTTACCAATCAAAGGCAGAGCTAAGGGATAGAGGAACTGAGTCTTGTTGATATTATGCAACCCTGGCTCTTGATAGAGCTGAAGTTTCATCTATCCCACTGGGATCTTCTATTGTGCTGAGGCAATACAGTCCCTCTTTGCTTGTAAAAGTTAATATCCTGCTTCATACTGTGTATGTTTTTGAAGGGCTATTGCTTCCCATAGCAGAAGTAGAGATTTGGTCAACAGGGAACCTTACAAACAAAGCTTTTGCTTACGAGCTTTTGTATTGGTGTGGAAAGATGCCATCTCAGAGTGAGAGAGGCCTTGTATGTACAGGCTGTTCCAGCTACCTGGATAATGTCTCCTGTTAAGATCCCAAATATGCCATCAATTTCCTTCTACTCTGAACCTTTACACAAACCATTCCCTACCCCACTACTTAGCCCACAGGTTTCTGGTTCTATGGCAAAGGTGTAATTCATTGTTTATATTTTCTGAATTTTGTCTTATGGATATCCCTTCAAAACGAGAAATGTAAGGAGGAAGGATGAGCTCATTTTAGAAGATAATTTACTTTTTAGCCTATCATAATTAAGATAAAATTGGCATATTGGCTCAGAATCTAATCTACTGGGCCCAACACCTCATGCTGAAGACACACTACAATGTAATCAAAATAACTCTGCAGAGGCCAGGTGTGGTGGCTCATGCCTCTAGTCCCAGCACTTTGGGAGGCCGAGGCAGGCAGATTACCCAAGGTCAGAAGTTTGAGACCAGCCTGGACAACATGGCAAAATCCTGTCTCTACTGAAAATACAAAAATTAGCCAGTTGGGGCAGTGCATGCCTGTAATCCCAGCTGGTCAGGAGGCTGAGGCAAGAAAATTGCTTGAAACCAGGAGGTGGAAGTGGCAGTGAGCTGAGATCACACCACTGCATTCCAGCCTGGGCGACAGAGTGAGACTTTTCCTCAAAAAAGAAAGAAAGAAAGGAGAAGAACTCTGGGCTTAGAAAATTCTGAGTGTAAGTCCAGACATCATCATTAACTTGTGTGAGATCTTGAGTTGGTCACTTGACTGCTTACTGTCAGTTCCCCCTATGATGGTGGCAATAACGCTACCTATTATACAGTAATATTGAAGGAATCCAATTCTTACTGCATGTGAGCTTCAATTAGAGGGCCCGCAGTCATCCAAGCTTAGTGTTCTGTCAACACGTTCTGTTGAGCACAGCCCTCTGTGTCCCATGCAGCTGACCACAGTGGACTCAAGTATGGAGAGGGTCTTCACCCGACCCAAAACTCAGGAATTTACTCTCCAGCCTGGACAACATGGAGAGAACTTGTCTTTACAAATAAATCCATAGGCTTCCCATGATGGAAACGAAAGCCTGGTGTAGAAAAGAGGATCTGGGAAAATAAGATTCCATTTCAGAAATTTAATATGAAAAACCTGGTAAATGAGGTGGTTAATAGCAGGATCTGAACTGGAAATTGCCTTACAGAGAGAAATGGCAAGACATGTAGGATGGCCCACTGGTGTCTTTGCTTAGCTCTTTTTGAGGAGCTTGAGACAAGGGTTTGGTGCTGGTGGTTTCTTTGGGAGATGATTCTAGGAAGTGTAAAACAATGAGGACAGTGACAAAGGGAAGGGAGAAAGGCAAAAAAAAAAATATTAACAAGCAGATAACTGATGTGGTCCACTTTAGTCTCTCTGAAGTACACTTCCCACGTTCTCCCCTAATTGCCATATCTTAATTCAAATAAAACTATATTTTGGCTGCTTATTTAAATAGACCAGACACATCATTGGTCCTTACTAAATATTTGTTGAAGGAATTAATAAAGAAAAAAAAGGTGGAGAAAGGAGGAGGTAGGAAAAAGAAGGAGAAGAAGGGGGATCTCCAGTGCACCTGAGGAAGGCTGTGGTGATATTACAGGAAACAACGCAGAGATGCTTCAGGAAACTGAGAGTTAGTTGAAGAGGATGGACAAATATCATAAGGAGCTGTTATGAAAAGAAAAGTGCTAGGAGCTATGAGAGTATAAACCACAATGCTAAGACCCTGTTAGGGGCATCTGGGAGTCACACTGGAAAAATTGAAGGAAAAATCTCTTCAGATGATGTCAACGTCCAAAGGGTTGGCTGATGAGATACCCTGAATGACACTTCAGATGTAAACAGCTTAAAAGTTGATTCAGACTGAAAATATTTTGAAAATGGTTTTAATCATTATCTGAGTTGAGAGGAAAGTAAGGAATATGGAGAGGTCAAAAGCATAGATGGAAGTGAGAAATCTGAAGAGTGAGTGAGCACCAAAGCCAGCTCTTCAAAAGTGGGAATCCGGGGAGTCCCAGGGCTGAACTGAAGCCTTGAAACTGTCTATTGAAGCTGGTGGACGAGGAAGATCTTTGTGGATACTTTTTAAAAACAACAACAAAAACCCTCTGTTTCTTTTCTTTACACTCTTTATATTCCTTTTATGTCTGAATTCAAAATGATTTATGATGGATGCTATGCGTGATTTTGAACATTTTCCTCCTTGGGAAAATTTGAGGCACTAAAGTTAACATTCTGATCTTTAGTCCAACATCCCAAAAAGTGAAGAATTCCAAAACAATAGTGTAATTGAAAGATGTGTGACCTACTTTAAATAACTGAAAGTTAAATGTATAAACATCTGTATACCTTCAAGAGCATTTTGTTTGATGCCATGCACAGTGGTGATCCAAGGAGGGGGCAGTGGGAGTGGCTGATTGACATGCAGAAAACAAAGTGATTTAATGTCTATAAATAATTTTAAAACAATAGTGAAACCAACTGGAAGTCCATATGCTTTGTGTATCACCAAATGCTAACAAATCTACACAAGGTTCATGATAAAATATGTATGCATCCTGAAAAATCCTTCTGTTGCTCTCAGTTCTAAACAATTGCTATGTTTACTTCCAGTTTTTGATAATATGCATGTAAGTTTCATATTAGGATATTTTTATTAGCTGTCTTTGATAAATATAGTATTTTTCCATGGAAGTCCATTTGGAGAACTCCCATTTGCACAGTGGACTTCCATAAACACAAACATAAATTCAACCATATGTGCTTATTTAGAGAATAAAATCATAAATCATTTCTTTTTCTTTTCTTTCTTTTTCTTTTTCTTTTTTTTTTTTTTTTTTTGACAGTTTCTCCCTCTTCACCCAGGCTGGAATGCAGTAGCGAGAACACAGTTCACTGTAGCCTTGGCTTCCCAGGCTCAAGCAATACTCCTGCCTCAACCTCCAGAGTAGCTGAGACCACAGGTGCACATACTGCCATGCCTGGCTAATTTTCATTATTATTATTATTTGTAAAGACAAGTTCTCTCCATGTTGTCCAGGCTGGAGAGTAAATTCCTGAGTTTAAATTTTTTCAAGTTTGTGTCAAGTGCAATTCATGTTTCTGATACCTGTGATTTAATACACATTTTTATGTTTATGCTGTAAAATTTATAGATCTATGAGATTTTTTTTCCTGTGTTACCTTTTCTTTTGATGTAAAGTTATGGATAAAGTTAATTAGAATAAAAAAAGATGGCAAATTATAGACATTTATAAAGAAATCTAGGAGGAATAAAAAAAGATGCTGGATTTTTTTTTTCTGGAAGAAAGCCAAAGGACAAAGTTTAAATGCCTCCATCATCTTTGCCAAGATCTGAGCACTTGTTTTAAAGCAATGGATGTGGTAATCTCAATGTCCTCCATCATTCAGTCATTTCTCTGATATTTTCAGACGCAAAATATTTTTGGAAGTCTTTACCAAATATAATAAAATTTATAAAATATTGTCAAGTGAAGTCATTTCATGGAAAATTTTTCACTGCAGAAACACTTGAAAGCCATTGGAATTAATCACAAAAAATACACATGGACAATATTATAACTTATAGAATTTATTATTCAAAATTATCTGCCAAATGTATCCTTAAGACTTTTCTTATTTGTATATACCTATTATGGTCTATGAAAGAAAATTTTCAAAATTAAAATTAATAGAAGATGAAGTATCAACAATGACCAAAAACAGACAAATCTGGCAGTACCGAGAACTGAACATAAATATCCAAAGATTGATTTTGATGAAGCAATTGGCAAATTTACATACATAGTAGGTGAACCAGTAGTGTGAATGCTTGTCAAGTTTGTAAAGATCAGATTGTGATATAAATCTAATCTCAATTAGTCTTTTGTGTTATTAATTAAATTTGTATAAATATTTGTAGACTCAAAGAGGATTTAGTGTTCTTCCTAATCTTACATAATGAAAATACACTCTTTTGATGTTTGTGCAAATTGTCAATCTATTTCTCTATTTAATCATTTACAAATTTTAATTAATTGCTTTACAACACAAAATAGCTTTCACAGTCATTGTGTATGGGATGAATTTTATTAGTCCCCAGAGGCCCTCTTCCTTGGCCTGTCTCCTGGGTCCCACATATTTGACTGGGGCATGGCAGAACCTAAGTCACTAGCAAGTTGCAAAGCTCTGGCACAATCTCCGTCTCTTGTGCCATTGCCTTTTTGTTTCTGCATTTTGCATCTTGTTTAAGAAGTCTTCCCTACCCCAGTGGATTAAACATATTTTTTCTATACTATCTTCTAAAAGTTTTATAGTTTTTCCTTTCAAATTTAATTTTTAATCCACCTGGAATTGATTTTTTTATATATAGAATGATATAGCAATTCAATTTCTTTCCTCTTCCTATTGATAACTCAGAGTCCTAGCATCATGTTTTGAAAAGTGTATTCATTCTCCACTGATTTGCAACACCAGTTTTGTCATAAATCACATTTCCATTTTTGCCCAAGCTACTTGTGAGGGCTGTATACTGACTTGTCAATTTGCCAATGCCTAACATCACTGGTGTGTAATTCCTCCAACTTTATAATAATTTACATCTGCAAACTCAAATCCACCTAATCCATTATTCTTCTGGTTTTTGTCTATGATTGACCTTAACACTTCTAATTATAGTTTAGGTCTTGCCAAGTTCCATGAAATACTCTGCTGACATTTTCATTGGAATTGCGTTAGATCTATGACTCAATTTGGGGAGAAGTTTGACATCTTTATAGTATTGAATCTAGTCTCTCTACCTGTTCTGTTAGGTCTTTATTATCTTTCAAAAGGTTTTTAAAATTTTTGTCATAATGGACTTGCTTAAACTTTGTTGAACTTTTTCTAGGTGATTTATGTTGTTATATATATATATATATCTGTTTGAATATTATAAACTTTAGGTTTTAATATTTTACATCTTCAAACTCTAGATAAGGGACTCAACTCACTTTGGCATATTGATTTTGTATTTACAAATTTGCTAACTCTTTTATTCTAATAATTTTACCTTTTGATTTTTCAAGATTTTCTGCATAGAAAATAATATCATGTGTGCATAATGAGAGTTTTCTCTCATTCCAATCTTTGTACATTTCATTTTTATTGTCTTGTTTTCTGTGCTGGCTAGGCCCCTGGGACAATGTTCAAATATAATCAGTGATCATAAATTCATGACTTACACCCACTGACTTCACAAATACCTTCAACTGCATCATGGATATAGAGAAGTTCATTTTTTCTTTAAAACTTACTCATAATTATTATATATTTTTTTATATGCTTAGGATGTTGACAGTTTTTTTTTTAATTAAAAATGAAATTTTAAACAAATATCTAAAAACTGAACAGAAGGTAGCCAGTTCAGGGGGAAAGGGATGTTCTCAGGTGTTCAATCAGAAAAAGGAGGCCAAGAGTAGAGAGAGAGCCAGCTTGTGACCTATTCTAGTAGGCATGCTGGCTGGAGGCACCCAGGAAGAAGAGCACTCTTCCAAATGAAGTTGCTCCAGTTGCCAGGGGGCTGGTCTTTGGGTCCTGTGACCAGTGATTCATCAATATTACTTCCTATCCACCCTCCACAAGTGCAGAACAACCCCACACTTAGGAAGAGGCAGAAATCCATTCATTCTCGATTTTAAAGATATTGAAGAAATTGGCACCAGCTCCAGGCCATGCTCTCGAGACTCAGCAGTCAGATTGTAAGCATCTGCTCTGCCAGATCATGATGAAGCCTGACCCGTTAATGACTTAGTCAATAGAAAAAGCAAGTGGGGAGTCTTAGAGTCATGCAGATTGTGACGGATGGAAGGACGCTTGGAGTTCATGCTTTGGTCCTGACTATTTCAATGACATTATTTCCCACACCTCTCCCTCTCTCTGGCAAGAGACTGCCTCATTGGAGCTCCCCAAAGACGTCTCTGGGCTTTGAACAGGCCCTTCCTCCTGCCTGGAGTGCCCTGCTCTATGTCTCTGACCTCTCATTGATTTTCCTTATTTCAGCTTCAATATGACTGCCCCTGGGAAACTTGTTTCTCTCTCTTGTCCCTAAAGAAAGAGCAAATCCTTCCCCGTGAGTATGTACTTTGTGTCTGTCTTAGCCTCTGTGGTCACACTTGCCCTTGTTTCTGTGTTCAATGATGCGCTCCTCTGGAGGACTGTTCACTCCTCAATCACTTAGCATAGTACCATGTATACAATCATTGGTGTTAGTGTTTATTTAGGCTTTGCTGTGTGCCAGGAACTGTGTTGAGCAGTTTTCAAGACTTACTACGGGGTGTTTTTCTAAAATCTCTTCCTCTTTCTCTCTTTCATTCTTTTTATAAAAAAAAGAAAGAAAGAATAAAGAGAGAAGATACAAAAAAAAAAAAAAAAAAAAAAAACACTTGTTAAAATAGAGGTTGGGAGTGGCTTGACCAAACCCAGAGAGCTAGTTAGAAGCTGACCTCGAATCCTCTGATACCAGTTCCGCCGTACCCTGCCTTTCCTGCAAGCACAATCATTGCAAGCACCTTGATCTCAGTGGACTCTTGGAACTCACCTTCAGATCCAAGCTGCAACGAGTTTCCAGACATTTCTCAGCCCTGTGCTTTCAGAGAAGCAAGCTTCCCTCAGCCAATATAACTAGGATCTCTAAGAATAACTACAGAAAGGGCTTTGCCATCCCAGGGGGCAAAACTGCCTGTAAGCCAGCATTCCTATTATTAGAGAAGAAAGGAAATGGCTCACAAGAGACCTCCTGCAAGCTCATGTGCCCTCCCACTACTTTCTTTTCACCTCATCTTTTGAGTATGCTTGCCAAATGAACAGGCTCACCAGCCCTTCCACTGCTGTTCTTCTAACGTGTGCAAGTGCCTGTGTTTACATGTGCACACATGTGTGTGTCTGTGTGTGCATGTGCCTGTGTTCACATGTGTATACGCATGTAAGCACATGCCTGCGTGTGCATACACCTGTATTCATGTGTGTATAAAGGTGTGAGTGTGTGCCTGTTTGTATATGTGTCTTGTTCACATGTGTACACACATGTATGCATGTGTCCGTGTGCATGTTCCCATGTGTACTCACGTGTGTGACTGCGTGTGTGCATGCATCTGTGTTCATGTGTGTATAAATGTGTGAGAGTGTGTCCATGTTTGTGAATGCTCCTGTGTTCATGTGTGCCTGTGTGTGCATGCCCTTGTGTTCATGTGTGTATAAAAGTCTGAGTGTGTGCCTGTGTGTGCATGAGCCTGTGTTTCCATGTGTATGTACATGTGACTGTGTGCATGTGCCTTGTTCACATGTGTATGCATGTGTGTGTCCATGTTTGTGCATGCTCCTGTGTTCATGTATGTACACACGTGTGTGTGCCTGTGTGTGCATGCCCCTGTGTTCACATCTGTATAAGCATCTGAATGTGTGCCTGTGTGTGTATATGTGCCTGTGTTCACATGTGTATAAACATGTGAGTGTGTGCCTGTGTGTATGTGTGCCTGTGTATATGCTTTCCTTTTGGTAGGTTAGCCAGAAACGAAACCTGTTCCCAGAAAAAAAAAAAAAAAGCAAATTCATTTGTTTTCCTCCAAGAAGCACTGAAGTAACTTGGATGACTCGACTCCTAGGATGTTGAAAATCGTGGATACTGCCAGATGTATGGAAGGAAAACCTGAGCACACACAACAGATGTTCTCTCATCAGCAACTCGTATTTCAAATTGTAATAATTTCTGAAAATACAGGACCTAACATAAAAGAAAGAGTACTGTATCGGGGGTTAGAAGCACTAACAATTTCAAATAATAAGGCTGAGGTTTGTTCATTTATTTGTCTTAGTGTTTATTACACGGCACATGGAAGACTGAGCTTGTTATATGGAATTTCTCTATTCTTTTGAAGCTCATTTCTCATTCTGTGATGCAGAAACCTCACTGAATTGTTCTGAGTGAAAGGGAAATGCGAGAAGGAAAAAAAAAAAAGGAGTTAACCTTTGAGAAGCTCCTCCAGTGTGAAGCAGCTTGCTAATGATGATGATAATAATGAAACAGTAATATTTCCACTTGCGGAGCACTGCCTAAGCATCAAGCATGATGAAAACCATTCACATGAAGTATTTAACCTCACGTCAACCCTCGGGGTAGGTGCTCTTATTCGCCACATTTTACAAATGAGGAAACTGGGCGGGGGGAGGTTAAGGGACTTACCCAGGATCAGAATTAACAGAGATAAGAATTAAGGACAAGTAATCTGGATGGTACATTGTAAAATTGTTATAACCTGTTTAATCATCATAAGAAAACCACCAGAAGTGGGTGAAGGATATGAACAGACAGTTCTCAAAAGAAGACATTTATGCAGCCAACAAACATATTTTAAAAAGCTCATCATCACTGGTCATTAGAGGAATGCAAATCAAAACCACTTGAGATACCACCCTATGCCAGTTAGAATGGCAATCATTAAAAAATCAGGAGACAACAGATGCTGTAGAGGATATGGAGAAATAGAAACACTTTTACACTGTTGGTGGGAGTGTAAATTAGGTCAACCATTGTGTAAGACACTGGCAATTCCTCAAGGATCTAGAAATAAAAATACCATTTGGCCCAGCAATCCCATTTCTGGGTATGTACCCAAGGGAGTATAAATCATTCTATTTTAAAGACACATGCACATGTATGTTTATTCTGTCACTGTTCACAATAGCAAAGACTTGGAACCAACCCAAATGTCCATCAACAATAGACTGGATAAAGAAAATGTGGCACATATGTACCATGGAGTACTACGCAGCCATAAAAAAGGATGAGTTCATGTTCTTTGCAGGGACATGGATAAAGCTGGAAACCATCATTCTCAGCAAACTGACACAAGAACAGAAGACTAAACACTACATGTTCTCACTCATAAGTGGGTGTTGAACAATGAGAACACATGGACACAGGGAGGGGAACATCACACACTGGGGCCTGTGCAGAGCTGGGGGGCCAGGGGAGGGATAGCAGGGAATAGGGGGATAGGGGCGGATAGCATTAGGAGAAATGCCTAATGTAGATGATGGAGGAATGGATGCAGCAAACCACCATGATAAGTGTATACTTATGTAACAAACCTGCACGTTCTGCACATGTACCCCAGAACTTAAAGTATAATAATAAAAAAATAAAATTGAATTAAGAAAAAAGAAAACTGTGGAGCAAGTATTGTCCTTGCTTTTTAGACAGTAAGCCAAATCAGAGAAGCAGTGAAAGCGGGAGCACACTGGCCAGTGCCCTCACTCCTGCTGGATGATCCAGCTCACATTCGCTTTCCTGGAAAGTGCTTCCCTCCTGCTTTATGAGATCTGGCTGCTGGAGATGGCCTCTCTCCATCTCAACCTACCCTCAGCTTTTCTTTCCCACATTTGGTTCTTCCTGAGCACTTCAGAATCTGCCCCTTTTCATGCATTTATTTGATAGCTGACTTTTGAGAACTAGCCTTGGACCAAGAATCATGCTAGTGCCTGTGATTAGAAGCAAACACAGCAGACAGGCACCTGCCTTGGTGGATTTGCCATTCAGTGACATTCTGCGCCATCCAGTGACATCCTGTACCACCCAAGACCTTAGGTTGCCAACATTAGGGTGGTGGCCATGTCCATTCACTCTGCTGGACTCTTTTACCATTTTTCCCCTTGCATAAATGTCCACACTCATGAGTTTATGATTCTTGATAGTTACATTTCTCATTTGAATTAATCACTCTATTTGTTTAAATTACACACTGGGAACAGCTCCTTCTGAGTTGGCCTTGGCTGACCAATGACTATCCAGCCATACGTGGTCTTACTGTTTTTAGCTGAATTTGTCATACCTTTTGCTTGATCCTGAACTGATGTTTTTTAAACATTTAAAATCATAGAATTTAAATATATATCAACAGAGGGAATAACATAATTATTCATAATTATTCACCATGTACACACCCATAGTTCAGCTTCAGGTTTTGTAAATCATGTCTCATCTCTCTCTCCCCACACTTTTTTCTCGAGTTCTTTGAATTCTAGATATGATGCTTTTGTACCTGTAAGTAATTCAGTATATGTATCTAACAGGTAAGGGCATTTTCACAAAACATTACCACCATGCCCTATAATAGTAGAGATGTTATTATGCCTAATAAAATTAAAAATAATTCCCGCATATCAGCTAACATCTTATTCCATATTTTCCTGATTGACTTAAAAATGGCCCTTTACACTTTGTATACTCTAATCAAGATCTAAAAAAGATCTTCACATTGCATCTGCTTGGTGGATAGCTTAAGTAATATTTTTAAATTACATTTCTTGTTTGATGTCATTGCAGATTCATGCGCATTACTGAGAATGTTACAGTGAGATCCAATGGGTCCTTTAGCTAGTTATCCCAAACAGTAGCATCCTGCAAAACTCCAGTACAATTCTTTATTAGTGTATTGATACGGTATCATCATTAAACTCACTTTTGAAAAATGTCAGTATACCAAAAATTATAAAATGATAATTGAGACACACTCCTTTGTACAAGGAAGAAAAACACCATTTCATAAAGTGTCTTGATCAGGGGCCCCAAAGACATACCTATTTCATTGCGGTCATGTGTCACTCATTTTTTGAAGGGATTCCACCTTACCTCACAGGAACAGACAAGCCAGCTTGCGTGTGCGTTGGCTGATCTCCTTCCCCTGAGACTCTATTAGTTACCTAGGAAATACTGTAAGGAGCCCTGGACTCAAATGTGTATCTGCATAACCTTAGAAGACATGTTTATTACACCCCATGAAAAACAAACCTTTCGGGACCATCCTTAAAGATGGGCCAGGCTGTGAATCACTGCCCTTCTGACCGTAGTCCTGATAGTGCAGTGATCTCTCTAAGACCAGGGCAGCAGGTCCCCCATGTTCATAAATTACACAGTTTGCAAAAGGAATTGCCTGAGGGTGTAATTTCAGTATCTATTGCTCAGTGAGTTTTCATATTTAAATTTTTGTAGCAGCCAAATGGATATCAATGGGCTGTTTTGTATGTTCCCCACATTTGTAGTTGTCTTTTGGAGGAGATAACAGTCCATCCTTGAGCTTCCAGACAGCCAGACGTGCATGCATATGTGTGTTTTCAAGGGCTTGGCTATGACGTGAACGCGGTGCGGGGGTGAAGGAAAGGAGACTGTTTTTAAACACTCCCTATGTGCCGACAGCTGTGGTAAGAACTGCATCTGCATCCTGCCATTACATCCAGACAATCAGATTTCAGAGACAAGATTTCTCTTTTTATTTTTACTATAAAGAAACAGAAAATGTTCTCAAAATCCCCCGGCTGGTGAGTTCAAGTCAAGATTCAAACCAGAGCATACATTCTTTCATCAGTCAAATATTCTCTTTAGGTAATGCTGTGCCTTGCTCTGTAAAGATCATAGAAAGTATTATGGAAACTTCTGAAGGAACTGGGAATTTTTTAATTAAGAAGAGACAATATTAAGAGACATCATAAAGCCTGTTTTAATCTGGAAAGGTCTCTTTTATCATACAACTTACTCTTAGCCCTTACTACTGCTAAGAAAAAAATGTTTATTTGATTGATTTTTAAAATTTTTAAATTAATGAATTTTGTAGCTAGTTGCTTATTTGATAAAAATTTATCTCTACCATTAGAATTAAGGGGAGAGCATGTCTGTTTGGCTCTCCATAGCAGTGTCTGCTACATAACATGCACTAAATAGATTCTGACTACAGAGTCAATCAATATTTTATGAGGATTAAAAAGATAAAGTAAAATGTTTGTGCTTGCGATTTAGTGGGTCCTTAAGAACAAAAATGAAGATAGCCTTTTGTCACGTGGTGAGGGAACACATTTGCCTGCATTTAAGGGCTGCAGAAAACTCGGCTTCAAGCTGGCTGTGACTTCATCTGTTGTTGCTGCCTTATAAATATCTTTCCTCCGCTCTTGCTGGCTTCCCTCCTCCTCCTTGACTTTCATAGGCAAATCCCTTTGCTTACAGGCTCCTCACAGCATTCTTTTCCTCATTGCTTCTCCTAGCTCGGTCATTCTCTTTGCTGATCACCTATTACAATCCTTTAGCCTAACCAGTGAGAATCCCAATGTGCAGCCAAGGCTGAAAACTACTGATGTGCATGATCACTGGAGTAGCAAGTGGCTGACGGGATTTGAGATGTCCTTGGCTATCCTCTAGGGCAATTTGCAATTCTGACATAGCAACTACCTGAATGACCTCCCACTTGTCCCTCTCGGTGAGTCTTGCTCTAAAATTCCCTGGCCCCTAATTTTCTCCCTACTTCACTGGGCACCTAGTATATGTCACCTTTTCACTTTAAAATAACTTTTAAAGTTATTTTTCGTGTCAGCTATTTGGTTTATGTAGAGCTCTAGAGAGCAGGGCATTTGTAAAAGTGGAAAGCACCACAGACAGGTGAGAGCTTCTTTTTATTCATTCATTCTGATTTGCTTCCGACCCAGGAATTCTACTTATTGGTTGTGTTAAATTAAATATAGCCTAAAGCTTCCCTCTTACATTTAAGTTGTACCTAAAGGTTTCTCTGTACACAGTGAACTGTAATCTAACTGGATATATAAACAGACTGTAACCTACTTTGTGGAATCACTGAGTTTTGACCAATCACAGATGACCAACTGTTCAAACCATGTTCAAATAAGGCCAACTTTAAGCTGTAACCTATCCAGCTGTTCCTGTATCTCACTTCTGTTTTCTGTATGTCACTTTCCTTTCTCTTTTCATAAATCTACTGCACAGCAGCGCCAGAGTCTCTATTCTGTTTCGGGAGGCTACCTAACTGTAAATTGCTCCTTTGCTCAAACAAACTCTGTTAAATTTAATTTGTCTAAGATTTTTCTTCTAACAGTTGATTAGAAAAAGCTTGGGGATAATGGCATAACCCCAAAGTTTTTCCTGAACTAGCACCATCTCCTTCCCCCCAGCCCCACCTCATGGCCTCTTTAAGAGCCAGGAGAAAGTTGTCTGTGAGGGGAAGTTAAAAAGTGAGCTCCACATAACAAAACTTTCTTTCTCTCTAGGAGCTGACTCTGCCCTGCTCTTTCCTGGTGTTGTTCTTGACAGTTAGCTCATTCACTCAACAAACTTTTGTTGAATATCTTCTCCTGTGAGCCAAAGGAATGAGTACATTCCTCTGTTGTAGCCTTGACCTCAGAAAAGTTCTAAGCCAAGCATTCCCTAATACACACTAGTGGGCGAGGAGCAAATAAGAAGGTATTTGTGACTCTTCTTCATCCCAATCCAGTTTCCTAATCAGATATTGCCTCTTTTTCAGCTGTTAAGGAGGGAAGTAGCTGTCAGCAGGAGATCTGATGGGAAGAATGAGCTTGTTGTTCATTGCGTTCCTCCCATTCCAAAGTGGGAGACCAGAACATCAATACAAACAGTGATTCTACAATTTGAGGTGGGAGGTTGCTCAGGGCTCAGGTATTGTTCTGTATAAGGGGAGCAGAACAATCTTGTGCACAAACTCATTTTCTCTGTGCCTAAGGAGGCCATGTGGGTGAGCACCCAGAGTCTGTTGGAGATGAGTATCCAGTACCTCAATAAAAACTAGCAATTACCTGATGGCCTTTCTCAGGTGCTTACATTATAGACATTGTGCATATAATTTAAGGCATCCAAGAACTTCTAGAGCCAAGGAATGGATGGGTGTCAATTTTAAAAGACTTATTCTAAATATAATTGTGGATTTACTGAAATCACCTTCCAAATTCTACCTTATCTAGGATGAGTATTATTGCATTTATTCAAAGTTCAAATTAGGTGCCTATGTCATTTATTTTGCATGTGCATAATAATTTTCAGTTTCTTGGTCTGGTTTGGTGTTTAAGGAGAAGCAGCATGATAGAAAAGAGCAGTTTCTCCTTGGACAGGTCTTCAGCAGAATCTGTGTTCAAGTCCTGATTCTGCTGAGCCCATTCACCAACTCGGCCTTCATCCTCTGCTGAAGAGAAATAATGTCCAGGCCAGGGCGGGCAGTTTCCTGGCCATTGTGGTTAGTTCCAAATGTAAAAGTGCTTTAGAAACATTAGAATGTCATTAAAATATTTTTTAAAACTGTGATAATTTTATTATTCTAATTTCTGGGAAAATTAGCTCTTCAACCAGAAAATCTGATGTCAAATAAAAGTAGAAGAGGCTAACCAATGATAAAAGCATGGCCTTTTTACAGTAACTTCAAGTGTGTATGAGGGTGTGTGTGTGTGTGTGTGTGTGAGAGAGAGAGAGAGAGAGAGAGAGATGCTTTGCTGAAAATTCAGAGATGGACCTACAATTGGCTAATGATCTTCCACAGACATTTTTGGCAGGCAGAGGAGTTAGATAACTTTACTGAATTTAAGTATGGTAAAACCTTACAAATACAGAAATAACCCCTAGTGCCTGTACATGTCAGAAACTGTTATAAGCATCATCACATTTTATAAATCCTGCAAACTAGTGAGGCACCGTTAATATTGTCATCTGGGCATTTCATTCCTGACTCATTCTTCATTTGTTAAGTAATGTCTGTCTGCCTCTGAAAATTTTAAATATACACAGTTAGAAAACTATGGCTTAAATAATACACACATATTAGAGATTTCTATGCAGAACTGCATACATTTTTTTTTTCTTTCCTGTTTTAAAAAAACATGTATAAATTCTGTAATGGTTAAATTACTAAATGAGCTAATTTATATATACATAAGCTCGGTTACATTTCATTTCTTGTGGTAAGAACAAAGAACACTAAAAATTTACTTTCAGCAATATTCAAGAACAAAATACATTGTTATTAACTATGTTCATCATGTCATAAAATAGATCTCTTGAATGTATTCCTCCTATCTAACTTAAATTGTATGTTTTTGTTAAAATAGGCTGTTGACCCATTACTCTATCCTCGGTTGCATCCCCACAGCCCTTGGTCACCACCATTGTATTCTCTGTTTCTATGACTAAGATTTTTTTTTAGATTCCACATAAAAGTGAGATTGTGCAGTGCTTGTCATTCTGTCCCTGAATTATTTCACTTAACATAGCATCCTACAAGTTGATGCATATTGTCTCAAATGACATGATTTCTCTCCTTTCAAGGCTGAGTAGTATTCCATTTGTATGTATAGCAAATTTTCTTTATCATTGCTCCATTGATGGACACTTAGGTTGATTCCGTATCTTGGTTATTGTGAATAAAGTTGCAATCAACAAGAGAGTGCAGATGTTTTTTGATATACTGAAACTAGACCCTTATCTCATACCTTACATAAAAATTAAGTCAAAATAGATTAAGGAATTAAACTGTAAAACTACTAGGAGAAAATATAGGGGGAAAGCTCCACAACATTGGTCTGGGCAATTATTTCTTGGGTATGACCCCAAAAGGACAGGCAACAAAAATGAAAATAGACAAACAACATTACATCAAACTTAAAAGTTTCTACACAGTGAAGAGAACAGTCAACAGAGTGAAAAGATCACCTAAGCAATAGGAGAAAAGCATGTATCTGGTAATGGGTTAATATCCAAAATGCTTAAGAAACCCAAACAACTCAATAATAAAAAAACAAATTACCCAATTTTAAAATGGGCAAAGGACTTGAATAGACGTTTCTCAAAAGAAGACATACACCTGGCCAACAGGTATATAAATCAAAGTTCAACATCACTAATTATGAGGTCAGTGCAAATTAAAACCTCAAGAAGGGATCCTCTTATACTTGCTAGAATGACTACTATTCAAAAAAAAATAAGTATTGCTCAGGATATGGAGAAAAAGGAATCCTTGGACAACTTTTAATGGGAATGTAAATTTGCACAGCCATTATGGATGTCCACAAAATTAAATTTTAAAAATAGAAATAGAACTACCATATAATCCAGTAATCCTACTAGTAGGTATATATTCCAAAAAAATGGAATTAGTATGTCAAAGAGATATCCCAGACTTTTCTGCACCAGCTTCCTCCACAGTTACAACAGAGTGAATAAATGTGTCTATCCGTGAAGTTTCCCTGCAAGCTCTGACTTGCTCACCAGCGCTGGGGCTGCTGAGTGCAGACCAGTTTTCTAAGGTCTAATTCCTATGAAGCTCTGATTCCATAATTCTCTTGGAGGTTCTTCTTCCCTGACTGACCTGTGGGGTGTGTGTGTGTGTGTGTGTATGTGTGTGTGTGTGTGTGTGTGTATTTGCATGTGCTTGCATAACTTAATTCTGATTCAGAGACAAGCTCTTCAGCATTTGCCACAGCCTCACCTCCCCCTCTCCTCTGTAAACTAGGATATGAGAACATGATTGCTGTGGTTGACCACAATGGACACATGCTTTGGAGCTTACAAGAAGCACTCAGCTGTGGTTTTCCTGATCTGAGTAAGAATGGCATCTTTCAGGATCGACCCTTTTGCTTATGAAATAACTTGAACTAAAACTCCAGGGCCAATGAGAACAGGGAAACCTAATGAAAAATGAGGCCAAATGCTAGTGTTTTGTAACTATTGCTATGTTTCCTTTCTCCGGTGGATTTGTATGCTTAAGAAGCCATAGAAATGATAAAACTTTAAGAATAATAAAATGCGACCCAGCGTGGTGGCTCACACCTATAATCCCAGCACTTTGGGAGGCCGAGGCAGGCAGATTAGCTGAGGCCAGGAGTTCAAGACCAGCCTGGGCAACATGGTGAAACTCTGTGTCTACTAAAACTACAGAAATCAGCTGGGCATGGTGGCGGATGCCTGTTATCCCAGCTACTCAGGAGGCTGAAGCAGGAGGATATCTTGAACCCTGGAGGTAGAGGTTGCAGTGAGCCAAGATTGCACTACTGCACTCCAGCCTGGGTGATAGAACAAGGCTCCATCTCAAAAAAAAAAAAAAAGAGTAATAAAACTTATACAGATATGTAAGCCATATTTACATTCTAAATAAAATGTGGTATATATGTATTTCAGTCAGAATCCATTCAGAGTAACAGAACTTCTATGAAGTTTATTGAAGTGGAGATTTGTAAGAATTAGACCTTAGACAACTGGTGTACCATAGCCAGCCCTGGCATGGATGAGAGAGTCAGAGCTTACAAGAAAATCTTGAAACTGCACACCCAACTGCTGAATTGGGACTGTAGAGGGGGCTGGTATAGAGAAGTTCATGAAAGCTTCTGAGCTTTTTATAGATTTACCTCTTTAAATTTGCATTAAAGCATTTTAGTGGTGGTGCGGGGTGGCAGGGGTGAGGGAGTCAGTGTGCTTGTCAGGACTGGTGATCAGAAGGAGAGCTGGACACAGACACAGACAATCAGGAAATTCCTGGCAGCCCTGCATTAAGCTCTCATTCCTTTAATCAGTGATGGCATTCAGAAGGTGATGACTGTCTCTTCCCCTTAAACTTCTCAAAGGGGCACACATTTATCCTCAGCTCCCTCCAACCCATAACCCTATAGGGAAGAGGATGCTGTGAGAGTCAGCTCCAGAGTAAAGAATTTGACAAGAGATTCTAAATAATCTCATGCTCAGTTGCTTATCAGTGAGGAGTCTATAGTAGGGTATTTGCTCATTTGTTTCTTCATTAAGTAAGCAGTTAATATACCTGTTACGAGTTAGGCACAAAAGTAGGAGCTGGAAATACAATAATTTAAAATATAAATCCTACCTTCAAGAAGTGCAAAGCCTAGTCAAAAGTATAGATCTATAAACAGAAACCTTCAGTAAGAGCTATAAAAGTACAGTGTGTACATGGAAAGTTAAAGGCTACTTCCCTTTATACTCACTTCTAGCTTTAACACTATTTGAAACTCTAATTGCTTACCAATGTTTAATAAATATAAACAGACATTAGCAAGATAATTTTCTTGTTTCAAAATGACAGAAAAAAGAAAGAAAGAGAAAGGAGGGAAGGAAGGGAGGGAGGGAGGGAAGGAAGGAAGGAGAGAGGGAGTGAGGGAGGGAGGGAGGAAAGGAAAGAGAGAGGAAGAAAGAAAAAGAAAGAAAGGCAAGAAAGCAAGAAAGAAAGAAAGGAAAGAAATAAAGAAAAGAAAGACGAAAGAGAGAAAGGAAGGAAAGAAAAAGAAGAAAGAAAGAAAGAGAAAGGGAGAGAAAAGTTGAAGAAAAGTATCTGTTTAAAGCAGAAACATGCAGCAGTCTCAGCCCATGTGAACATGGTGCCATTCCTGTTATATAAGTTGCTCTTTTGCCCTGCAGTGTTTGCAGGGTACTCATGTGTTCAGGCCTGGAATTAGAAAGAGCTTTGGCTCCAACTTCTTACATGCTAGAAATGCCTGGTCTGATGTGATTAACTGAGCACCATTGCTGAGTGCTAAATAATCTCTAACAGTGGCCCCAGTAGCCACTGGATAAACTCCCAATTCCCTAATATAGCATTCACAGTCTTTTTGAGTTCTATAGAGTCTGGTACATTTTCAACCTCATCTGCTAATGGTCCCACTGCTCACCTTACATTCTGCACGCAATGAAATACCTGCTGCTTTCCAAATGCAGCAAGAGTTTTCATCTTCGTACTTCCCATCTGCCCATAATGCTTTCCAACCTGCTTCTGCAGAGTGGCTTATTTATTCTCCAATCCCCGCTCAAATACTTCAGTCTTAGAAAGTTGAGAGATGCCTGGATGAGGGAAATCTGTCTGCTTCTGAGCTGGTTTCCAGAGGAAATGCCCTCATCCCACATCCAATGCGTCCATTGGCATTTGGGGCTCAGATTATTTCCCAAAGCACATAGAAAGGGGATGCAAATCACGTATCTCCTGGATTCCAAATATTTACATATGGTTAGAAGGGCACAGAGGAAAGAAAAGAATCAGAACTTCATCTACCTCCCTTCAAAGTCCAAAGTTATAAAGGTTCTGATAGACTAGAGTGACCTGGGCCCAGGACACAGGAAGGACTGGGCAACCCTAAGAGAGTCTCCAAGAGAAGGGGCCAAGGGAAGACCGTGGGGCTGAGGTGGGCAGTGAGTGCTGGTTGCCTCCTTAATAGGCAGCCATTACTAAAAGGTGTCCAGATCAGAACTCAGGCACTGTGAAGGCACGTCTTGGGGGGAAATGGTTAGATTGTGCGAATCTAAAACATTGTCCCATCCAAGATATATCTGGAGGCCTAAACAGGATGGCTAAGCAGCACCCTAAAAGAAGAACTGTCTCCTTGCCATGGCCATGGAGGTGGGGCAGGAGGAACAGAAAGAAAGGCACCTGGAGTACCAGAGCCAACAGCTCAGTGGGATGCACCTGACTGAGTTCTAGAACTTCAGCAGATGGCCAATATCAGCTGTGAGATGGGGTCCTGGTGCAACAAGAGCAGAAGGAGGGAGTGTCTGTGGGGTTGGCAGCTGCACACATGAACATTGAGGGCATTCACTTCTTCTTCTACTAACAGCTTTAAGAACACAGGATCCACTAACTGACCCCTAAGCCACAGAGGTTAGAAATTTGGGGAAGAAAAAAGCTGAGTATATGCTATGAGAGTAAGTAGAGCTTTTAAGCCACTCTAATTTCGATATTTAATAGAAATGTAACTGTATTTTGTTGACCCACACTAATGGGGCTTTGGCAATTGAGTTATGCAACAGATGATGAATGATGAATAATAAACCAAGGAAGAAAATAAAGCTACAAGCTGGACAGAGGCAGTCTTTGCTCTCAGGTTTTTCTTTTACTGGTGTTCACTGGATGCTCAGAACAAGCCTGTAAGGGAGGCATCATTAGTCACCTCTTGCTACAGAGGAGAGTGAAGTTGAGAGAGGACGGCCACCTTGTACAAGTTATCAAAAGAGGCAAGTCTCAAAGCCAGTTCTCCAGACACCTGAGCTATCATGGTGGTCAAGATATTTTCCTGTTATAGAGGATTTCCGTCAACATTAAAAGTAGATGACCACAGACATCTCAGGTAGTTTGGGACATTAGCAAATACCATAGTCTTCTAGGAGCAAAATGCCATCTACCAGCATTAACCTGTTTGGTTGTTGGAAAATCTTTTCTTCCAGATCTTTTCAGCCATAGTAGGTTGCCCAAAATTAGAAAAAGAATGTACTCTTAGTTGGTTTACCATTGCAGTTTAAATGTTTACCTTTTGATTTCAGGGAATATATTAATTGTAAAAATTGCTTTGTGTGACAATTCTACCAAATTGTATATTGAAAGAGAACATATTTGTGTGTGGAGGTGTGTGTATATAAGTGAATAGCAGTGATTTGGTGGTGGGGAATGGAAGCTAAAGCAATATATTAAGGAAGAATACATCCTGTATATTCCAGATATTTTATCATGTGCTTTACACAGCATTGTCTCATTTTGTATTCATAACAATCTCAGGAAATAAGCATTTTGATCCACATTTGAAAGATGAAGAAAGAAGCTCAGAAAAGTTAATTTATTTCCTAAGAAGGTAGCACTGATAAGTAACAGAACCTATTATTAACTCTAATTCTGAACGCTTTTGTTAACCCAAAAGGACTATGCATCTAAATTTAAAACGAGCTCACTGAACTGCCCATCCCTTAAGCTAAGGATGTATGTGTATTTCTTAACATCTCCATGTCCAGTGCCCAACAAAATGCCTAATTCACAGGATCAGCACATTCGTGGATCAAATAATTCTTGAGTGGAGGCTCTGTCTGGCTTGTTGGCATTGTTTTGGAAAGGTTCCTAATGCTTCAAATTCTATTTACAGAGGAAAAACCTGCAAGGCAATGAGTATGACTAGTTTCTGGACTAAGCTTAAGACTGCATGACCTAAAATGTGAGTAGTCTGACCCTTAAAGTTAAAACAAGAACATCTTATGTGATTATATGGTGTGTTTGCATGATTCTTGACACTTTAAAGTATGCTACTCTTAGGAAGCTGCTGTCAATATTTAGTCTAAAAGGTTTATGTACTTAAGAAATCTCTGAAATGCTTTTTCTGAAGGAGGGTATTTCCCAGTTTTTCTAAATAAATCCAGAATGACCCATCTGCAAATATAAGTGCAAACTGTTTTCTGCTACAGGAAGTATGCAAATGTTTATTTTAATTTTTAAAAAATATGACCTTACCTTCACTATTTAATCTAATCTCTCCAGTGTAGACACACGTGTGCATGTGTGCACATGCACATGTGCACACACACACACAGATACTGCTTCTCTAGACCTCAATAGAAATATAGAAAAAGAGAAGATATATCCAGATTTATTTCAGAGCTTAGAACCTTGTTGGAGGAGTAAGGGAAGCAGACAGAAATTATGAACAACACATAAAAGACAATCAGTCGCCAACTGCAATTTGAGTGTAGGTCATGTCAGATTTAAGATGACCAAAGGGTAAATGAATGTTAAAGGATCCCAGAAATATAATGAAGGCAAAGAAATATAAGATATTTTTAAGTTAAACCTCTTTGTAGTGCAAAAAATAGTTACTAGAGTTACTTGACACAGAAATGGGAAATGTTTTATAAGGACAGAAGGCTATGGTTTATTCTGGGTCTCCCAGGAAGCACATGCTGAGATACATGTAGGAGCACAAGCAATTTACCAAGGAGTAAGACCTGTAAAAGGAAAAGAGGAGGCAAGAGAAGAATTGGGCAAGAAAATATTTCCAACTCTGATGCAGACCTGACCCCTGGGAAAGTAAATGGGAGAAGCAAGATTGAGCAGGGAGAGCCCTGGCCATGACACAGATCTGGAAGTTTCCATCAGCACAGTGGGGAACTCTGGAGCAATGTCCCTTAGAGAAGTCCCGTGTTGGAAGCACGAGGCTCTAATACTCCTGTGATGCTCCATTATTAGCTAATGCATGTCTGGGAGAAGCATGGCGTGAGGGACAACAGCCATTCACTGCAGTTTCTCTTGGGGCTGTAAATGACAATCATCATTCCCACCTCTTTTAATCGTTCTAAATTCCCCTCTGCTGGTCTGGGTGGCTATATCACATCTGCTGGTCTGGGTGGCTGTATCAGTCAGTGTTCTCCAGAAAACCAGGACTAATAGTTCTCTCTCTGCATAGTTTAAGGAATTGGCTTACTCAATCATAGGGTCTGGCTTGGCAAGTCTGAAATCTGCAGGGCAGGCTGGCAGTCCAGAAACTCAGGCAGGAGCTACTTCTGCAGTCCACTGGTGAAATTTTCTGTTTCTTCCTCAAGTAAACCTCAGTTTTTGCTCTTAAGACTTTCAACTAGTTCATCAGGCCCACCTAAATTATTAAGGGTCATCTACTTCACTCCAGGTGCATTGATTGTAGCTGTTAACCACATCCACAAAATACCTTCACAGCAAGATCTAAATTAGTATTTGGTTAAATAGTCTGGCACTGTAGCCTCACCACACTGACACAAAAATTAACCATTACAGTGGCTTCTCTGGGAATGGTGACCCAAACCTTAATTCCTGGGTGGCCTGAGCTTTAGATACCATTCTCTTCTCTGACCAGGTTTGCTAGACTTGTACAGTCACACTGGGGCATGGAGCTATTAAGAGAGCTCAGCTAGATCACCTGAATCCTATGCATAGACCTCCTTACTGCCAGTGGACAATGGAAGCCACAGTAGACATCACTAATCAATATCCATCATGCCAGTCTAGATGGTGACTCTTCTGTCATGCTGAATCCAGAACATGAAGGGTTCAAGCTTGACTTCTCCCTTTAGCTTAGTGATTTGGGGGCACCAAGATTTATTTTCCATTCACAGTTTAGAGATTCCATTCCTACTCTTGGGACTCA
The DNA here is from genome assembly GCA_963574635.1 of Cheracebus regulus. Taxonomy (NCBI): domain Eukaryota; kingdom Metazoa; phylum Chordata; class Mammalia; order Primates; family Pitheciidae; genus Cheracebus; species Cheracebus regulus. The sequence goes on from CAUYQU010069680.1 coordinate 29,569, forward strand.
TAAGAGAAAGATCCCATGGTTAAAATGATGCATGATGCCCCAACTCACCGTGCTCCAGCATGGGATGGTACAATTATCAAAGAGAGGGGATCGTAGTGAATTTCCCAAGGCACCCTGGCTACACCACCATATAAGGTCAGGTGCTGTCTTAGGCAATTTTTGGTCTTTCCTTGCAGGCGCCACGAAGGTGTACCATTCAGCACTCCCTTCATGAGGCAGCCTGCTGCAAGGAGTGAAGCTGCAGCCTCCAGCTGCCACACCTTTGATATCTGCTGCAGAGTTCACACTTACATCACACCCTCCTAGGGCTGCTTCTAGTCAGTGACTAAGCACATTGCAGATAATAGAGATGGCTATCCTGCCTAGACAGGATCTGTGCTTTGATCTGGGCTCCCAATGGTTGACCAAGACTCTCTCAGAACTGCTCTGCCACCTGAGGCTCTACTTCTGTCCCTGATTCCAGACCTACCCTAAGATTGGCTGAATTTCCCACCTATCCCCATGCATTCTCCCCTTTATCCTTCACAGGCACGCCTCCCTGAAATACATTCCTTCTAACTCTGTCTTAACCTCTGCTTCCTAGAGAACCTCAATGGACACACTAAGTTTTTAGTATGTCCATGCTGCTTTCATTCTGTCCCTTTCAGGGGCACCAATCTCAGGATCACTCCTGAATAAATGTCCTGCACCCTGAACTTTGTCTGAGGATCTGCTTCCTAGAACATATTCTGTAGCAATGCCTTTCTACAAACAGGCAATCTATCTTGTGTGGGACTGGACCTCAAAGGACATTCCTAAGTGATCTTGGACCTTAATTAGAAAGGAACTTTTTACTTCCAGAAGATGTTTTAAATATTCTTCCTTTTTATAGTAGAGAATGAGTCCTGTAGAAAGAAGGTCTGCAGGACCAGTGAGGACTAAGCTCTGATTTTTTTTTTATCTTGCCCAAATTTCTATCTAAGGGGCCTGGGGAGTCATGCCCTACAAACCATAAATTCTCATCAGATGGGTTTTATTTAGCCCTGTGTATTGTGACTTGACTTTCCAACCTGACTCTAGCATAACATTACAAGAAAAGGAAGAAAATCAAAATATTTTACCCCAAAACATGTTTATTTGCCATATCTTAACATGTCCTTGCAAAGCTGTTGTTTGTTGGGGGAAATTTGCATCTATAAAGAATCTCTAGTAACATAGCTAGATCTTTTTCTTACACAACCTCTTAACACTAAAGAGATTAACTAAAAGTATAGCACATTTTAAAGATCTGAACAGGAAACGTTTGTCATCTATTGTCTCGAAGGGCAGCCACTATAAGACTTCAAAGGAACATTGGTCCCCACAATCTTTTATCTTTGCGGGAACATTTCCTTTCTACCAACCCCAGGTCTTTAGACAAACTCAACCAATTGTCAACCAGAAAGTGTTTAAATTTACCTATAGTCTGGAAGCCCTCACTTTCATTTGCCTCCCCTTTATGGACCAAAACAATGTATTTCTTAAATGTATATGATTGACGTCTCGTGCCTCTCTAAAATGCATAAAACCAAGCTGTACCCTGACCACCTTGGGCACATGTTCTCGGGACCTCCTGAGGCATGTGTCACTGGCCATGGTCATTCATGTTTGGCTTAGAATAAATCTCTTCAAATATTTTACAGAGTTTGACTCTTTTTGTTGACACCAAAATCAAGAGAAATGGGGAGAGCTGCAGAGCCAGGGAAACAGAGGAGGAGACACCACACATGACTTATCAGGAAGTGAGAGGCTGCTCTCTCATGAGTCTGTTGAAAGCTGCAAACTCTTGAGCTCTACCACTGACAAAAAGGCATAAAAAGGCGTAGTAAGCAGGCACAAGCACAAAGACAGGGGAGATCCAGCACTAGTCACAAGAGCTGAAAACCAAACTTACAAGAGCTTAAGGCAGACCAGTGGGGGGAATGTGTGAGAAACTCAGCAGGATTTTTAAATGCTAGGAATTCCACTAGTGGAATTTAAAAATGACTAGCAGATTAGTAGGGGGAAATGTGTGAAACACTCAGCAGGATTTTTAAATGCTAGGGATTCCTAGTCTCAAAAAGTCTTCGCTGACTCCTACCTTTAGTACTATTTTATAATCCCACATTACCGCAACAGCACCCTATTGTAGCAGTTATGGCACAGTTCTGTAATTGTCTCTTTTTGGGGGAGAGGCATAAACCATGGTGAAAGCCCTTTAATGGACAAAGGAGAAAATTCTAGACCCAGCAGCACAGGCAAAGATATGGGGAGGCTATGCCAGTGAAGCTGCAGGAACTTCAGCTGGCTACAGAAATGTGACCCTTCATATAAATGTGGTCATACAGATATGCCAGGGCTACAGCTGAAGACCAGAACGTTTCTCTACAAATGTTTCCTGGGCAAGTATCTTCCCACCATGAGGGAAAATTATTTTGTCAGGCTCCATCTCAGCCAGCCTTCCTGGCAGCTCACTTACCTTCCCCATGTGACCTTCACCTCCCAGATAAGACACCAGCATAGAGACAGAGTTGCCATCCAGATGGGTTACAACATCAACTGGAAACTAGAAAGTCGGCTATCACTTGCACTCTTGGCACTGGATGAAGACAGCGCTGGGTCCCTGACTTCTATCTTACCTAATCTAGCCATGGAAACAAGTGAAGAGGAAATAATTGCAACTCACAATCTAAGCAAGAATGAGCTAAAAGAATGACTTGGGGAAAAGCAGACATCTCCAAAGGAAGAGAGGTAGAAACTGAGGTCCACAGGGACTCAAGACTGCAGTGCAGTGTGTATGGCAGGAGAGACAGAAGGAAGAGGGTAAATGTGTAGGATAGTAAGCTCCAGACTGGTGGTCAAGCCTTAGAGGTGATGCCTGGGGATCAGCTCATCACACCAGGGAAGCCATGTATAATGTTCTACCCTCTCCCTATGTCCCAAGTCCATTCTGGAAGGTTCAGGGTCACTCTCCTCAGTAGGATGGAAAAGTGGTTAGATATTGGGGTTCTGGAGTCAGATTTCCCAAGTTCCATTCAACTCTGCTATACTAGCTGGGTGAACTTGTGCAAAATAGCTGACTTCTCAGTACCTCAATTTCTTCTCTTGAAAAATGGGGATAATTATATGAAATAATGTTAGAGGGCTATTGTGAAAAGTAAATAAAATATGATGCATAAGGCACTTAGAACACCACCTGTCACATTGGAGTCTATCAAAGATGTTAAACATTCATCTGTCATCTATCTATCCATCTATCTATTCATCTATCATCTATCTATCCATCTGTCTATCCATCAAATATCTATTTATCTATATATCTATTTATCTGTCTATCCATTTATCTGTCTATCTGTCTAGCTCTGATTGAACCTCTTTCAAAAGTAAATATGTATGTTTTCTCTTCCTTATCACTCACACTAAAGGTGTGAGAGTCACCCAGAGAGATCACTCCACCATCTTAATAACAACAGAGTTTTTCACACTCAGATTGAGCCAAGTCACTTTACTATATATGATAGTTGAGAAAGTCCCTTAATTCCCTGGGTTTTGACATCTCTATCTTTAAGACAAAGATTTTCAAACAAATTAGTCTTGAAAGTTTCCAATTTTAGTCTCATTTTATTGTCTCTTCCTTGTCTATCAAATGTATTTACCATCAGTGAAATTAGTCATTTGGGAAAAACCAATCAAATGGAGCTTGATAAAAAGAGATTACTTTCATGACACCAGCACTCCACTACTAAAATCCTAATTCTGTGAGTTGTTCTCAATTCGGTAGCTACCAGACACCAATTTTCCCCATTTACTTCACTACCATCTATAGCCTAAAGAGTGCTTACTGGTGCAAAGTCTGGTTATCCTGAAGCTCTGCAAAAGCCTTGGTCTTCCCAAAAGCCTCCTTGGTTAGGGTCACTAGGATCCTCTTCCCAAATCCAGGAAGAGTATGATGCATGCTAGAAATATTTGCAACCACAAAAGGAGAGACAGAGGAGAAATTTTCCAGCATACTCAGGCCTTGCGGCGTGATAATCTTTTATCGGTTCAGAGTTTCCTTCTTCTGGAAAAATACTTTTCTCACTGTCTGGTTGCTGTGAAGGCAAGTGTGGGATGGGTGGGATGTCAGCAAACTTTCATTCATGCCCGATTCAAGCCCACAACTTCAGCTCTGTTGTTATTTGTTTTCTTTGCTTATTCTTTGGGCTGTCTTTGAGAAGAAAAGTTCTTTGAATAAAAACTTTTGGATTTAAAATTTGAAAACCTCTGCCCTGGAGAATGTATCCACAGATACAGTCCTCGTGACAAACTCAGGCAGTAACTATTAGTACTATCCATGATTACCAGTAAAAGTCTGTAAACCTCAGAGTGATGGGAAAACTTGATGACTAATAAGTCAGAAAGCAGAGATTCAAAGTCAGTATGTCTGATAATAAGTACATTCATTCTTTTCACTACATCTCAGTGACTTCTCTATAATTTTATTGTAACAAAATTCTGTTTACAGAATTGTGTATTATCCAACTTTATTGAAGACTAATTTAGCAAACTTTTAGTAGTCTCCATGTCTAATAATAATAACTGCTATTTTTATACAATTACTTTGTGTCAATCACAGTGTTTTATACTTAAAATGAAATAAGTTAATTTAGTTTTATGTAATCTGCCACCAAAATGTGTAAGTGCCATTAGTAGCCCTTTTTTACAGATGCAGAAATTGAAACTCAGAAAGGTTAAGACACATTTCCAAGGTCCAACAGTAGTTAAAGGCTGATCCTAAGAAATCTCACTAATTAGAGACTGTATGATTCTAGATTGAGGTATAGATGAGTTAAAGTGCTTGGGATTTTGAAATGAATAAGAAATAGTCTCTGTACTCATATATTACACTGGTAGTCACATAACCTCTGTATTAGTTCATTTTCATGCTGATAGGAAGAACTGTCTGACACTGGTAATTTATAAAGAAAAGAGGAGTAATTGATTCACAGTTCCTCAGGGCTGGAAAGGCCTCAGGAAACTTACATTTATGGCAGAAAGAGAACCAAACACATTCTTCACATGGCAGCAGGAAGAAGAAGAATGAGCAAAAGGAAGAAAAGCCCACTATAAAATCATCTGATCACTAGGCATGGTGGCTCATGCCTGTAATCCCAGCACTTTGGGAACCTGAAGTGGGTGGATCACTACAGGTTGGAAGTCCAAGACCAGCCTGACCAATATGGAGAAACCTTGTCTCTACTAAAAATACAAAATGAGCCAGCCATGGTGGTGCATGCCTGTAATCCCATCTACTTGGGAGGCTGAGGCAGAAGAATCACTTGAACCTGGGAGGTAGAGGTTGCAGTGAGCCAAGATCATGCCATTGTACTCCAGCTTCAGCAACAAAAGCACAACTCTGTCTCCAAATATATATATATATATATATATATATATATATATATATATATATGATCTTGTTCTCATTCACTATCATGAGAACAGCATGAGAGTGACCACCTCCATGATTAAATTGCCTCCCACTAGGTTCATGCTATGACACATAGGGATTATAGTAACTACAATTCAAGGTGAGATTTGGGTGGAAAAACAGAGCCAAACCACATAATTCTGCTTCTGACTCCTCCCAAATCTCATGTCCTCACATTTCAAAACACAATCAAGCCCTTCTAACAGTACTCAAGTCTAAACTAATTCCAGCATTAACCCAAAAGTCCAAGGCCAAAGTCTCATTTGAGACAAGGCAAATCCTTCCACCTATGAGCCCATAAAATCAAAAGCAAGTTAATTACTTCCTAGATACAATGGGGTACAGGCATTGAGTAAATGCACCCATTCCAAATAAGAGAAATTGGCCACAACAAAGGGGCTACAGGCCCCATGCAATTCCAAAATCCAATAGAGCAGTAATAAACCTTAAAGATCCAAAATGATGTCCTTTGACTCCATGTTTTACATCCAAGGGATGCTGATATAAGAGTTGGGTTCCCATGGCTGTGAGCAGCTCCTTCCAGTGGCTTTGTGGAGTACAGCCCCACTCCTGTCTGCTTTCACAAGCTGGTGTTGAGCACCTGCAGTTTTTCAGGCACACAGTGCAAGCTGTCAGTGGATCTACCATTCTAGGATTTGGAGGACAGTGGCCCTCTCCTCACACCTCCACTAGGCAGTACCCCATTGGGAACCATGTGGGGGCTCTGACCCCACATTTCTCTTCTGCACTTCCCCAGCAGAGTTCTCTATGAGGGCTCCTCCTCTGCAGTAAACATCTGCCTGGACATCCAGAAATTTCCATACATGCTCTGAAATCTAGATGGAGGTCTTCAAATCTCAATTCTTGACTTCCAAATCTTAATTCATGACCCATAGACACAACACCATGTGGAAGCTGCCAAGGCTTGGGGCTTGCATCTTCGGAAACAACAGTCTGAGCTGTACCTTGGCCTCTTTTAGCCATGGCTTGAACCGCTGGAAAGCAGGGCACCAAGTCCTGAGGCTGCACACAGCAGCAAGCCCTGGGCCTGGGGCAAGAAACCATTTTCCCTCCTCAGCCTTTGGACATGTGATGGGAGAGGCTGCTTTGAAAATCTCTGACATGCCCTGGAGACATTTTTCCCAGTGTCTTGGTGATTAACACTGGCTCCTTGTTACTTACGCAAATTTCTGCAGCAGGTTTGAATTTCTCCCCAGAAAACAGGGTTTTCATTTCTCTCACAGTGTGAGGCTACAAATTTTCCAAACTTTTATGCTCTGTGACCTTTTCAATGCTTTATAGAATACAGATTTATTCTGCCAGATACCCTAAATCGTATCTCTCAAGTTCAAAGTTCCACAGATCCCTAGGGCAGGGGGAAAATGCCACTAGTCTCTTTGCATAGCAAGAGTCACCTTTACTTCCATTCCCAAGAAGTTTTTCATCTCCATCTGAGACCACCTCAGCCCAGACTTCATTGTCCTTATCACTGTCAGCATTTTGTTCAGAGCCATTCAGCAAGTCTCTAGGAAGTTCCAAACTTTCCCATATTTTCCTGTCTCCTGAGCCTTCCAGGTCTCTAGGAATTTCCAAACTCTCCCACATTTTTCTGTCTTCTTCTGAGACCTCCAAACTCTTTCAATCTCTGCCTGTTACCCAGTTCCAGTAGCTTCTACATTTTCAGGTATTTTTATAGCAGCACCCTACTCTACTTTTGCCAATTTGCTGTATTAGTCCATTCTCATGCTGCTAATAAATACTTATCCAAGACTGGGTAATTTATAAAGGAAAGAGTTTTAATTAACTCAAATTAGCATGGTTGCAGAAGTCTGAAGAAACTTACAATCATGGCAGAAGTGAATACAAACACATCTTTCTTTGCACGGTGGCTGGAAGAAGAAGTGCCGATCAAAAGAATAAAAAGGCCCTTACAAAACCATCAGATCTTGTGAGAACTCACTCACTATCATGAGAACAGCATGAGGGTAACCACCCCCATGATTTAACTACCCAACTCCTAGTCCCTCCTATGACATGTGGGGATTATGATAGGGAAATACAATTCAAGATAAGATTTGGGTGGGGACACAGTCAAACCATATCAACCTCTAATATCTAGCATAAAGTAACTGCATTGTCACAATTAACTTTGGTATGTAAAACAACGAAGTTAGAAATAAAATTTATTCAGGATTAGCTTTAAAAAGGGTCAGAGTTCGTAAGGAACTACATAAAGCTGCAATATTTCTCAAATACTAAGAAGATAATTTATGCTAGCTTCAGGGAGGTTATTGAGAAAATCTCAGAAAATATACCCCATGATAAAGGTAATATATAAATAAATCACGGTGGTCATAAAAGGAGAGGTATATTATCCTGGACAACTAACTTTTGAAATTGATGAGGAACTGCACACCAAGGCCTCTCTAAAAATCTGAGTTAAAAAAATCTGAATATTAAAGGATGGCATACATTATTCTGCTAGGCTCATGGTTTATTAATACAAGCACATCGTCTACCAGTGTTCTCAGTTATCAAGTGCATAAAATTCAGCTCTTAGCCCTATTATTCCACTGCAGAAATGATACACAAGACCAGAATCTGTTTAGAAAAGTTTGGGAGGCTGAAGTATTTTCTGCATCCCAAATCACATGCTTGTCTTAAGTGGTTCCCTGATAAAACAGTGATGTGTGGGTTTTGCTTTACAAACGCATCCTCCATGTAAAATTAAAATCGTGATTTAAAAAAGAAAAGGCAAATTGGACAGATGTTGCTGACAGAAACTCTTGGAGGTGAGTCACGGCCAAACCGTTAGTGGTGGAGTGTTTCTGATAATTGGAACTGTCAGAGCAGACTTTCATTGCTCACAAAGTGAAATGCTACCCTCCAGAGAGAGATTTTCATCATCACAAAATCTAATCTCCCTAATTTCAGCCCTGGAAACCTGTGTTGTCTGCTGGTATAACACCAAGATGGACATGAAGAGGTAGTAGGTTAAATGTTTACTCTATTTCGACTGGCCGATATCTTGTCTTTTACCTGATCAGTTTTTTAATATTGGTGGAGAATATTGAGTCAGAACAAATAATTGGTCATTTATAGAATGTGGACAGAAAGAAACAGCAATAAGAAGGGAAAATATGTGGACTAGTACTAAGAATATACAAGACTTTCTTGAACTTCTGTTTTTTTGTTTGTTTGCTTTAATCTGTAAAATTTAAGTGTAAAGTCATAATCTCGTGTTATTCTAAGGAAAAGAAAGACATGAAACATTTCTAGCAAAGTTGATTTGTAAACTATAAAGCACCATGCAATTATCGGCCATGCTACACTCTTTACACTATATTTTGTTTTGATTATAAGACAAAATAACCCGCAAAATAAGCAATCCCAAGAGAAACAAAGCAGGAGGGAAATGACAGGTCAGGACCTCCCATAGAAAGGTGGAAATGTGTGAAGGAACATGATGGAATTTGGTTTGGAGTGCCTGTACTCCCATCTGGCATCACCTCTCATGAAGACACAATGGATTAACATATATAAAATATTTGGAAGCATGCCTGGCCATAATAACGTCAGCAAAGGTTAGTTATAGTTGGCAAGCCTTTTAACTTTGCTGAGCCTCTATTCCTTGTCTATAAAATATGGATCAGTACTGCTTTGCAGGCTAGTGAAGGAGAGTTAATTGAAGTAATACAGAATGGAAATTATAAAATATTTACACACAGACTATTATTACTGATTTTTGTTAGCATCTATGTTTTTATATGATATAAATTGTGTTGCTTGTTCTTATGTGTGTATGTGTGTGTGTGTGCATACACACACACACACACAAAAGCATGCATATATATATATGAATCAGCAGAGCATGTGATGGAATAAAATACTATGTTACTTGCAAGGATATGAACTAGGTGCTAAATTAATCGTTTAACTTTTTTCTAATCTGGGCATAACATAATCAGCTTTGATCAACATAAAAATTACTTGGGAAAAGTTTGAAGGTTTGTTTAAAGGATTGGACAGAACCTCTAATGGCCTGTTGTAAAGGACACAAGCCCTGAAGACCCAAGCTCAGAGGCTGGTAGTGGTAAGAGGAAGAAAAAATGAAGTATTATGTTTAAGAGAATTAATAAGATTTATTACTTAACACAATAGAATTCAGTATCAGGCAGCCTGTGTCTCAGAATATCTGGAAATTGAAGACTCACTCTAATTATGCTTTATGCTTTTGTTGTATTTTTAACTTTTTCCAACACTTTCAGATCAATTACCTTGAGCTGCAAACAAAAGAATGAACTCCAGCCTTCTTTAGTGCCAAATGTCGTATGGCTTGGTGTATCAGAGCTAGATATGGTGGGAGGAGCACATGATGTGTCATGATGGGACCTAGGTGGGAATCCCTGCTAGGCTGCTCGTGTTGTGCTTGATTTAGGAAAACTTGTTAACCCTTCTGAGGCTTCTCTTAATTATAATAGTGATTGTTCTCATGTTGTGCTTGATTTAGGAAACTTTAACTCCTCTGAACCTTCCCTTAATTGTAATTGTGATTGCTCCTTCCTTACAGGACGACATGAAACACACCCATACCTGTGCCTGAACATAGCAGGTACTTTATAAGTTAGAGCTCCTTCTTTCCCCCCCCCACTTGTGATCTCATGATTCTATGATAAATATACTAAAAGTCATGTTATAGTCATGCTCATGAATTCTTAGATGTAAATAGACTTTGTCACAAAACCTTGAAAATCAACAAATAAAATTCTCTTGACATTTAAATTAATAAGTGGACTCAGAGAGATAAATGCTTTGCTCAAGATAACACTTAATTTGCAGCTGAAGCATAACTAGAAAACTTAGTTCCTGCATTCTAGCTCTTAAGCATTCTCTATGCCCAGCTATGACTTATTTTTTGGTTGCTTCAATGGAGATATGTATCTCTGCCTTCAAGAAGCTTAGATTATTAAAAAAAAAAAAATTTAAACAGCAGGAACACTCCATTCCCCTGATTACTTAAGAAACAGCTGATAGTTTTAAGTGATTCCTTTGCTACCTTTTTTTTCTCCTGTATGCATGAATGTAGCTGTACATTCAGTTACTGATTAAACACGATGATCACATTCCATACTCAAGATGCTAAGCTAAACCCTGTACAAAGAGAAAATTTAAATTCAGCCCAAGAGAGAAGAGATACACACAATCCACTGGAGAGCATGTCAGAGTACAGACTTCAGGATCAGAAAAAATACGAGTTCAAATCCCGCTTCTGCTACTTACTATGGGTTAGTTTCCAGAACAAGTCTAGCCCTTTGTTTATTTATCAGTAATACATGAATTTCATATATACTCTTCAGATATGGCATGAACATCAAATGCTGTAATGTTAAAAGAGGATTCAGCTTGTTATCTAAGTTCTCAGTCAATCTTCCTATTCCATCAGTGGTGACTATTGTTAATAGGCATTATTTATTATTAAGGGAAGTAAAAGCCAAGTACTATGTGGTTAATATTCTAAATCAGGAGTCAACAAACTTTTCTTGTAAATGGCTAGAGAACAAATATTTGCAGCTTTGTGAGAGGTAGGGACAGTGTTGCAACTACTCAATTTTGCCTCTATAGCGTGAAAACGGCCATAGACAATATGTAAATGATGGGCATGGCTCTGTTCTAATAAACCTATAAAAAATGGAGTCCAACTTGTAGGCCAGACTGCTAACTTTTGTTCTGAACAGAAAACCATGGGAAATTCCACTGCAAGAGATGATTTGTGTCTTTCTGAAACTATAGTATTTAGCAGACAGATGGCAACAGCAGTGGAAAACATTGCATTACAGAGGCAAGAATGGCAGTGGCTTGGAGCAAATCTGGTGTTTACCTGAGCCTAAGTCCCCCAGTCTGGCATCTCCCAAGCACCTAGTCCAAGATTGGGTACACAGAACATGTTCAATAAGAGGAAGCATAAAATATTGGTACAAAAAATATTTCAGAGTTCCTGTATTTCAATTCTTCTACATCCTTGTTGAATGACAACTTTTGAGCAGAGAGCTGACCTGATGAATAATATGCTCTACTACAATGGAAGTGCAATAAGAGCTCTCCTAAGGCACAACAAACAAGTAACTAGGTAACTAATTTAATTAGGGGAGAGAGGAAGCAGGTGGAGTTAAGGACAACACCTTCCTCTCAAGCCTGGCCTATGGAATATAAATAAGGAAGCTTAGTAGTAGAGCTAATTCTACCAGCTGAAAATGACATTGAAAATTAAAATATGACATTTTGGCACAAATCATCAAACCTGTGTAATAAATGGGTGGATTAGATCATTTCTGAGCCCTTCAAGATTCAGAAATAAACAATTTCAGATTTATGTTGGTATTGGGCATACATCGTTCTTTTGGATCTGTGACTTAGCAGCCAAACTAACTCCAATGTACTAATTGATAAAGCAGGACAGTGAAATCACCTGTACTATTTGGAAACTCTCTCTTTACCTCTCTGCCTCCCTTTCATGATTTTCTCTTTTTCTTGGCTACTTGGTTTCATTTGTATCCTATGGAGTATACATATTTGAATCTATACAGTGGTATTTATTCCGACTTGGCTCCATTGGATTTGGCTCCATTGGACTTGGCTCCATTGCATTGTGTTTAAAACTCTAGCAGAACATAATCAACAATGGTGCCTGTGTAGATTTTCCAAGATACTGACATTTTCTTCATGTCCATCACCTGCTATAAATGACAACAACAACTTACAAACCTCTCATATATTGCTTTCAGTGCAGAATGCCCAGTGTTCAGTATGGCAGTGTTCAATATGGTTTTCCTTACCCGGTCATCATGTGCCTTCTAGCTTGAGACCCATTCCACATCTCCAGTCCAAGAATATGAGATAGAGAGTTCCTATAATGTCCCAAATTGTTTTATGCTACTGTGATTTTGCTCACATTACTTTCTTTTATTGCAATTGCCAAGGGGACCCACAAAAATATAATCCCTTCTCTACCTGGATTGTGAAAAAGTAAATAAATAAAACAAAGAAAAAAATTGAAAGCCACACATGGCATTTAGTATAGATGGAGGCCAAGATGGAAGATATATCCTTAGTAGCTTAGTGTAGCAGTCTCAATTATACTAAACTCTGGACCCAGAGAGACCTATCTACCAAACTCAGTCACTGCTGGACTTGGGCAGGCCTCTACTTTTTTCAGCTCTGAAGACATAGAGGGTTACCTCAGGTGAGCCTCCCCAGTCATTCCTTCCAAACATATCAGCCATGTGAGTCATTTCACCAATTCATAGGCCAAAGGGGCAGAGAAAGGTCCAAAGTTATACTAACTGGAAACTTTAATGGGATGAAGATGTTTGACAGTGAGGAAGAAGTGTTCCTCACTAACACCCACTGCTGAGAATGCTTTCTTATCCTCTTGGATAAGAAGCTTGTTATTCATCCAGGTAAAATCTATGATTAACAAAGAGTCCTCCAAGTAGAGGCCCCATTGAGCTCATATAAGAAGATCTATATAAAAACAGCCCAATAACATCTCTTGTTCAATGGTGTAAACCACTACCTTCCAATAGACCCAGGCCCTTGAGGACTACCTGGAAAATATCTTTTATCTTCTCAGCATTTATTTTCTCTTCTGGTAGCAGTAGGACTCTAACTTTCTTTTAGGGTTCTTCATTTCCAATTTACATGCATCTCAGAGAGTCTATCCATCAAGATATCCTTTCCTATTGTCCTGTCTATGATGAATTGTTACCAAAAATGACCACAACTATGTCCCTTTACAATGTGGCTTTGTTATAAGTAAAGTCTATTTCTTCACTCCCTACCTTAAATAGGTCTGGCCTTGGCATGTACTTTGGCTAATAGATTCAGTATTCTGGTCTGACCCTACACCTTAAGAGGCCTCTCTCCCTTCTGTTAATTTTCTTAGAGATCCACCACCTCTATTTAAGCAAGCCAAGGGGACCCACAAGGGACTCTCATCCCTTTGAATGAGAGATGCTGTGGGCTTAATACTAATTTCTCTAAGACAAGGTGTCTGATATATGAGAACCCAGCCAAGGTCCAGGAAGCCAGTCCCCAGCTGACCAGCAACAGACCTCAGATGCATAGACAATGCTTCTTCTCAACCCCTAACAAAAGATCTTCCCAGCCACTCTACAGTGTGAGCTAGAAATGTCTGCTATTTTAAGCCACTGAAGTTTGGAGTTGTTCATTACACAACAATGGCTAACTCTTATAAAGATTCATATTATACTTAGAAATGGCTTTGGGGATTGGTATTACACTTAGAAATGGCTTTGGGACTAGGGGTCAGGCAGAGATTGAAAAAATGGCAAACAAATTATTGGTGGAAATGAAAAAGGCTTGTGGTTCAGCTTTTGTTTGCATTCAGAAAACGACCCTAAATCTATTCAACGTAACCTTTCTTACATTGTTTTTTTTTTAACTAATCTAAGTTTTTGTATCTTGTTTAAGACCAAAGAAACCAAACTGAAATAGGCATAAGAAAAGAAGGGAGAGAGGAAAGAAAAGTGAGAAGGATGTCTGGATTTTAAATAAGCTATCATCTAAAGAAAAAAAAATCAAGCTTCTACATTTAAAAGAAAATGTATTTTCAAACTATGAAGTGAACATGAATCAACTAAAATGCTAGTGATCATCAGACTTAAAAAACAGAGTCTGTTCTCATGCTGTGACTTTTCACTATGCATATGTAAATGGATATATACATTAAACAGATATAAAAGTGTATGTGTGTGTATATATATATATGTATATATATATATATATAGAGAGAGAGAGAGAGAGAAATTTGGTCAGAGGTCACTAGAAAAGTCTGAAGCAAATGCATATTGGAAGTTTTTGATTTATGTAGGAGGTTTTCTGCAAACAATTCACTGTTACTGATTAAATCATTGCAAACAGATTAGGTTCTATTGGTGAGAGGAATAATAAAGTGAAATCTATTTCTGCTTTCCAAAGCATTTATACTGTGTATATCTTAAACCACGGTATTCTCCAGATAAACAGACTGCAAACATGATCAAGAACAAACTCTGAACTTCTGAAAAATAGCAGGATATTCCTATTTGTGATTCATTTATCTATGTCCTTGTATGTACCAAAAACAAAAGATTAGGTGAATGTTTTGTGTTCACCAAATAATTTTCAGATAGTGTGCAGAAGAAATCGGATAATAAACTGATATAGCCTTCTCTTAATTTAATAAGTCATTTAACAAACATCTGTTCCTCAGATTTACCCTGATAATATTGCTATGCTTTAAATGGCTTCTCATTGCCTAAAGAGTTGTGTGAAAGTAATGGTGGTGATACATTGCCATTTATCATAGCTGAGAAGACCCACGGACCTCCCTAAGATGTTCTAGATGTTGCTATAGCAATATTGGATACACATGGGCCCCATTCACAGGCTGTCTGTGCCCATGATCCAGCCTGCCACACACTAACTGCATTAACTGTGGCTTATCCAGGCCTGGGCTTGTTCTCCTTTAAAAGGATGTAGTAACAGTACTGTCTCATTGTATGTTGTGAAGATTAAACAAGTAAATATGCATAAAGTGTTTAGATCATTTTCTGGCATATAGTAACTGTTTAATAATGTTAGCTACAATAATAATCATACCCTCAATTATCTGACATTTTACACAATTTTATAAGCACTTGCAGCATCTCACTTATTTTTCAGATCATTACTGTGAGACTGTATATGCATGTATTATATATGTGTGTGTTTATGTATGTGTGTGGGGGTGTGTATATATATATTATATATAGTATTACATATATATAATATATATAAATAATATGTATTCATTACATATATATCATATATATATATATATATATATATATATATATACATACACACACATATATATTTAATGCTTACTATATGAACTCAAAACCAAGGCTCAGGTTGGTGAAAGAGTTTGCCCAAGGTCACTCCCCTGGCAAGGGAAAAGGCCAGGCCAGGGTCAGCTCAGGCCTATTAGACTTCAAAGTCTACACTCATTCTCTACACTCTGCCTCATTCATTAGTTTCTAAGGGTGACCACCTATTTCCTCTTTACCTTTCTTCCCTGATTGCTGTGTGCTCTGTATAAAGCAACCACTGTTCTCAGCCTGGTGAGATGTGAGTATGGTTTATTTCCAAGAAGTCCACCCTGGCATGATTCCCAACCCTGCTGCATTGTGAGGAAAGAAGTTCAATGCAGTAATTAACCATCTGGGATTCATTAGATGGCTTGGATTTATGGCCGGCTCCAATGCTTGTAGCTATGTTAACTTGAATTATTGTGTCTCAATTTTCTCATCAGCAAAATAATGCCTGCCTGACAGGTTGTTCTGAAGATTATATGAAACAATCGAGCACCAGCACAGTGTTTGGTATACAGTAAGCCCTCAATACGTGTTAGCATAAGAGGCTGGCAAAATGTGACCCCTTCTGTCTCCCCATCAGCAGAATTCTCAAAGACCACAACAATAGATGTCAATCAGCCATGTTCAAAATAAGGGCCAGATCTTATTTGCCATAGAATTGTACAATGGAGATTGTCCGTTACCCACCTCAAATGAATGAATGGTTTAAGTAAAAGGGCATGTGAAAAAGGTTTCCATTTAAGGAAGTGTCTGCATGCTGTCTACCCTCCCATGACCAGCTCACCAGACCTAGAAGGAAGAGAGAAGTACTTACTCTTTACCTCCATCCGGGAGAAAGCAGCTTTAGTGGAACCATTAGATTGCTAGGCTTGTGTATAAGGGGATTGAGTCACACGTGACTTTTGCCTAGGGAAGATAATGGTTGGGAGAATGGAGACCAGTGCTCTGTATCTCAGATACCTGAGAAGAAGAAGGAGATGGAATCTCGCCCAGGCGACAAGCAGTGTTTCCTAGAAGGCTGTATGTGACCCCCAAAGTTCGAAAACAGCCTGGACTGTATGTGATTCAGGTTATCAGAAGTCTAAAGAGCAGGAGGGGAGCTTGGAAGAGCCAACTAGAGGTGTGTCATCGTCCAGTTTAAGAGAACTGTAGATAGAGACCTCTAACAGGAAGACTCAAAATAAGTATCTGAAATATGTCCTGAAAAGGGACCCCTTGAGAGATAGGCAGAAGGTGTCTGTGCCATAAGCAGCATGAACTCACATCAGTCACACAGTCATCTGTCAAGGGAGCCATTTTACACTAGCCCTTTCCTCCTGTACTCAACAGTGGAGCTCAGACAACTAGGCCAGGAAACAAGAAGAACAGAAGAGAAGGGTGGGGAAACGGAGATGTTCTTTGCCTTTGAACCACCCAGGCTTCCAAGCCCGAAGTCAGCCTGATTCAGGACACGGAAGGAATTTTAACTTTGAATAAGGCTTGAGTGTTGATGATTGCACCAGTCTTGACATTTAGGTTATTTAAAAGACTCTGCACTTTGACCTAACAGAACCCCAGAATGTTTCATACTGGCTGAGACTTGGTCAAGTGGTTAGGAATCATACATCTAGAAAAGAGGAACCCCCCTACCCCAACCTCTTCACCTCACATGTTTAGGGAGTCAATGAATTTCAAAATCCTGGTAAGTTTAGGCACCTTTTGCAGAGAAGGTATAGTGACCTGTCTCAATAGGAAATTTGCAAGAATAAACTGGGAATTCATGGATTATTTCCTCCCACTTTCTCCTTGGCAGCATGCTCTTCAAGGATAAGTTTTCCATCCCTTCAGGCAATGAGTCTTACCTGGGCAGCACCGCACCCCCCTGCCCCCCGACCCTTCTATCGATTCCCACCTTGGGACAGCATACCTGTGACAGCTGGGGAATGCTGATTAAATTGAGAGTTCACTTCCGCATGTACTTTCCTCTCACATTCAGGAAATTTATACAATTAGCTTTTCTGCAACATCAAGGCTAGATTTGATCTCCATTTGTTTCTTCTCTATCTTGTCTCTCCAACTTCTCAAAATTCAGGCAGGGAAGAGAGATGCCACGCATTGGGTGTCCTGGACACACCAACAGCCCGTAGAGTGGGCTTCATAAAGAGGAATAATGGACTAAGGATGCTCTCTGTAGCCAAGTCCATCCAGCATCGTCAAGTAAATGGTTGCATTACCACCATGACAATTGCTTCTGGTCTTAGTACTTACAGGGCCCAAAATGTATCTTCTCTTAACATGTCTTTGTGTTTGCTAAAACTGTTTTCTACCTCTACTCTGCTTCTTCATTCAAGTCAATGGCTACTTACTCCACCAAGCCTTTTCTGACTCACCCTATGTTGCACTTTCCACATAAATTATGTAATACTTCTTTACTCATTTTTACTGAGAACATTTTGTTGAGATGGCTCTTACAGTACTTGTCATATTTGATCTTGAAACATATAATCCTCCCATTGACCACAGGTTATCTGGTGACCGATGCAGCCTGGTCTTTTCTCACATTTGTGTCCCCACAGCACTTCTCTAGTGATATAATAGATGCTCAATGTTTGCTGAAATTAATTGAAATAAAACTGACTCTGTATTAAAGTGGGGTCAGACAGTGCCGCACAGGAGACATCTGTAGGCTTGGGGTCAGATAGATGCAGTTTTCATCTATGTGACGAGAAAGTTTCTGGAATTTTCTTTGGTTTTTGTTTTCTTCATGTGACACTATCACTCTCTGGGTCTCCGTTTGCATCACAATTATAGAACAAATTAAGTGCCTTTTATCAAATATCTAGGGGTGAGCCTGGCTACTCAATAAAAGTTATTTTCATTTGCATTTTGATTGGGAAAAATAATACAAAGGACATGGTCATTATCTTGCAGTTTCTTTGACAAGGATATCACACAGAAAGGCTTTTAGTTCTATTGGTTTTTGAGTCTTGAATTACCGAAGAAATCTTTTATAGAAGATGAGGATGATCTGCATGGAAAGTGCTTCCTTTTCTTCCCATGGTGAGTAAACCCTCCATACACATTCACCACCAAAGATACAAACTAGGCAAGAAGAACCTTAGTGCTTGGGCTGCACTTGGAGAGTTGGACCCAAGATCAAACAACTTCTATAAAGTCCCAGCCCAGCTTGACTTTTTCTTATATAACATTAGAATAATGATAATCAACATATCAATCTACTTTAGAGAAGTTTATGAGCATTTAACAATATAGCATATAAAGCAGGCTTCGGCCCCCTAAATTTGTCTATTGTTATTTTAACACCAATATTGCAGGAAAGATGTCTCTGATCATCCCTATGAGTTAAGCTGTGGCTCTTTTTTTTTTTTTTTGACAGAATCTCACTCTGCTGCTCAGGCTGGAGTGCAGTGGCATGATCTCGGCTCACTGCAACCTCTGCCTCCCGGGTTCAAGCAATGTTCCTGCCTCAGCCTCCCAAGTCAACCTCTGCCTCCCGGGTTCAAGCAATGTTCCTGCCTCAGCCTCCCAAGTAGCTGGGACTAAAGGTGCATGCCACCACGCCTGGCTAATTTTTTTGTATTTTAGTTGAGACGGGGTTTCACCATGTTGCCTAGGCTGGTCTCAAACTCCTGAGCTCAGGCAATCTGCCCACCTCAGCCTCTCATAGTGCTGGGATTACAGGCATGAGCCACCGCACCCGGCCCACCATATGCCTCTTTTAATTAGGTCATGTCTTCATCTTTGTTATAGTTTAGTGATACTTTTATAGTTTATTATGTTTTTATTTTCTGTTTAATATAAATAGTTGTTTAAATGTAAAAATTAAGCAAAATGTCTTATCAACAGATAACCCAGGCCACTTATGTTCTCCTAATTAAATTCAAAGACAGACTCAAGAGTCACTCTCAGCATGGTCTGGGGCAAGTCAATTTGAATCTCTGTCTCCCTGTCTTCCTCATGCGTGAATTGATGATAATATTTTATGTAACTGAAATAATTCAGGAAATTATACATCTCCACATAAAATATAAAGTTAAAAACTAATGTTAAGTGCACTTCGATGGAAACAGATGATCCTAGTGGAGTCAGTGGGGTCCTGTGGTTTTAAAGTCCTGGCTCTCCAGTCACATACTGATTCTATCTGTGGTCTCATTGTAAACTGGGAAGAAGAATAATACAGGGCAGTGATAAGAATGAAAAGAGATAATGTATGTGAAAGTATCGTTATATTTTTGCATAAAATGTTAAAATAATTACAACTGTAAAACCCTGCTTGTCTAATGCATAAAGAATCAGATGAGGCATATAAGATGGGATGGAAGAAACATGGATTGATGTGAATGAAAGACTCGGACTGTAATTCCAGCTCCAGTTCTAGGCAAGTCAGTTCCCCTTCCTGGTGGAATATACATCCATATGACAAGAATAATAACATATTACTACAAGAAGAATAATACACTATTTCTAAAGTCCCCTCAAACTCTGAAGCTGTATGATTTCTATGTACCTGCTTATAAATAAAATAGAAACTGATACTTTCATAGCAATTAATCTCACCATCAGTAATGAGATAAAGAAGTGCAGATCAGTGAAAAGAATAAAATTAACCAGAGCCAGAAAACTCCTGGTTTGAATCCTGGCTCTTCAGTATATCAATTGACTTTGGGGGAAGTTATTAAATTCTTGTGTTCTTGGTTGCCTTATTTGTAAAATGGGACACTACTTCCCTCATGGGACTATTGTGAGAAGAGAAAAATGCATGAGATAATGTATTCTGGTTCATTTGTTCTGCTCTTTTAAAAATATCCAGTGGGCGTAGAGCAAATGAAATAAATACTGAACCCCTTAGTTCTGCCTGGTTGGAGACATTGCGAGTCAGGGAGCTAATAAAGACCTCTTGGCGTCAAGGTCAAGCCCTTTGGGTTTAATATGGGTGCTGAACACAGAGCTAAAGGCTAAGTTAGAGAAGGTCCTTGTTTTGGCAATGTAGATTTTCAGACACATTTTGCAATCTGTATTGCAAAGAATCATGCAAGCAGAATGCTACAGAAACAACAGGATTAATTATCACTGGAGAGCATTCTCCTTTAGTCCCCACAGAAAGTCTACTTTCTGTTGGTTGTTCTAAGAGAAGAGGAAACACGATGTCTTTCTGGAGGGGACTCAAGCCTTTCTCCTCTTTGAAGCCTCACAGAATGAAGACTGAGTTATGATGCTATCTGAACAGCTCACTGCTGGCTCTTACCACCACTTCCAAAACCCTCCAGCTCAGAGCAGTGAGGGTTCATCTTCTACCTTCTCCCTCTTATCTGAGGCAGGCCTTTCCTTGTCTGTCTCTCATTGTTCTCTGAGCCCTTTGGCCAAATGTCTTTGGAGTGAGTGTGGGCATCTGGATCCTATGCAAGGCAAATCTATTAGGATGCAGCAGCAAACTAGCAGATCCTTGATTTATGCTTCACTTCAGCTCATCCAAGTTCTACTTTAAGTTTTGTAATGTGAGTGTTAGCACAGTAGTACTTCTTATTTACATATAAGTAAATAATTATATATTGCAGATGTGTTTTAATTACTAGTATATGCAGACACTAATAACACCCAACTGAACAGAAATGTTCAATTAAAAGTTATCTCCTTCGACTGTATCTCCTTCAAAAGCCAAGACAAGGGCATTCATCTTTAAATTCCAAGTTTCTTCTTCTTTCTTCTTCTTGTTCTTCTTCTTGTTCTTCTTGTTCTTGTTCTTCTTGTTCTTGTTCTTCTTTCTTCTTCTTCTTCTTTTCTTCTTCTTCTTTCTTCTTCTTTTCTTCTTCTTTTTCTTCTTCTTTCTTCTTTCTTCTTCTTTTTTTTTGGCAGAAAATGATTTATTTAGGCAGAGGGAGAGAGAGAGAGAAAGAAATAGAGAGATAGAGCCCCCATGTTGAGGTGGGAGGGGATCCAGAGATGGAGTCTGCACAAAAAAGAAAGGACAGCTCCCACACTGTTGTGAGAGGGGCTTCCCAGAGGGAAAATCCCGAATCCCAAGCTTCTGACACAATGTCTGACAATAGAGGAGAGATTAAGGAGCAAATGAAATAGATACGTATGTTTTTTATGAACATATACTCTAGTCAAGATTCTGTGTTAGGTACTTGGGATTCAGACACCTGTAATCTTGTGGAGAAGACAGCCCTGTAAACGACCAACCAGAAGGTAATGTGGTAAGTGCTGCACGAGAATTATAATGATGATAGCATGAAAGCAAAGAAAAAATGATTCTTTCTTAAGTTCAAGAACAATACCGGGCTAACTCACACAGAAGGGAGAAGCTGAATTGAACTGTAAAGGGTGAGAAGGAGCTTTCGAGTCTTTGGAGAAAGGAGGGGAGACTGGTTTAGAAGTCTCTATAATTCTGATTCCCAGTAGTTGCTATAGGGTCAGGCACATTGGAAAATCTATATACATAGAGCCACCATTCCTAAACATGTATTGGTTCAGACCATTGTAGTTATGACTAACAAAAACTGTATCTAAATTGAGTAAGAAATAAAAATAACATGTAATTTATAAGACTTCAAACTTCAAGGATTGAGCATTGGAGGCATGGTTTGATTCAGAGGTTTACAATGCTATCAAGATTTCAGCTTTATTTCTCTTAGATACTCTGAACTCTGACTTCTACTCTGGTTTTATCCTCAGGCTGGCTTCTTACTGAAACTGTGCATGGCTGTCTCAGGCCTGATATCTGCACCCTATATCCTTCAGAGGCAGAAGGATTTCCTAAGCAAAACTCCCAAAACTAACCAAGCTGCACTAGCTTAGGTCACATCTCTGTTCTTAAATTAAATATCATGACCAAAGACACATGTCTCACTTTGAAGACAGGTGAGTAGCCAGCTGCTTCAAAGCCCATGGATCCCCAAGCAGAAATAAAAGTGTTTTAAATAGAGGACATGGGAAGGTTGATTCTTCTGGGGCAACAGGCAGATGTCTGCCACCTGTAGTGCAATCCCTGTAAAGAGGGCAAGCAGTGATTTTGCACTTCGGGTTGTGAAGGCAAATTAATCTGAATTTAAAAAACAAACAAAACAGAAACCTTCTTCTGAAATTTGTCACACAGTTTTCATTTCATTTTATTTGTCTCAATTTCAGAGATAAAACATCATCAGTGGAGACATGCCAGCTAACTTATACCAAATTGGTACGAACTGGGCTTCCTTTGTTTTTGCTTCTTTTACTTACTTATTTTTTTAACATTTTAGAAACTTAAAACTTAAGCAACTAAAGCACACTCAAAGTAGCTGTTTTATTCCCTACCTTCCTTATCTCATTATGATACTGTTATCTTCCCTCTGAAAAATAGATATTTGCTTTATCTTATTTGAAACCAGCCTGAGTTCCTGAACAAAGTACAAATATATAATAACCATTTTGTTCAACAGAAATTGGCTTAAAAGACACTGATAGTTAATGAAGAAATGAAAAACATCTCCAAAATGAATCCAGCTACAGCAATATGGACCACCCTAGAAACTAAACCAATTTGTGTGGTTTATTCTTGTCCTCAATCCAATTCTTAACCCTTGAAGAAACTACTCCTCACAAAAGAATCTCAGTTGCCATTTTGGAGACTAATTTTGTATGTCAAATCACTAACTTTCTCCTTTATTCCACGCCATTCTTAGCCCAACGATGCTTGACATTCAATAAATATTAAATGTAGCAATAATGATGGTGATGATGACCATGTAAATACATAAAAAGAAATAATCCTTTTTAAGCCTTTTCAGATTTCCTGCATTTATGATTTCAGAATTAGAGAAAAGTCATTTCATGGGGTCAAGTGGAATGTCTTTTGTCCCCTTCAGATGTTGTTAACTCATGCTCAATTTTCCAAAGTCAAATGTACAAAGTTCTAGTGGAGTAAGATAATTCCCAGTGAGCACACTGTCCATCTGTAAACCATATTTATGGTATTTTTAAAGGTGAAAACAGCATATTTGTCATGCATAGCTTCCAAACGGAATTGAATATTCTGTCTTGTACAAACGTCTATTAAAAGAAGCCTTAAACTCATAGGCATTATGAGTATTCCTTTGGGTTGTATTTCCACAATAACCATAGCTTATACATTTATATGTTACCTGCCTAAGCATAAACTCTGACATATAGTGGATGCACATTAAATGTTTGTTAAATAATAAATAAGTTTTGTTTTTGGTTTTATTTTAGCTTCCCAAAAGTGAAAGCTGAATTTGTGCATATTCTCCCAGTTGGAGAAAGCAGGCCAATAAGCACTATTATAGTGAGTACAATTTAAAACAGTGATTTCAAATTATTTCTGGTTTGCATGCTGAGCCTTGTGTTTAAGAGTAGTCTGGGCATGCTGCAATTGATTAGGAATGCCTGCCATGGACAGAGCACAGTGGAACAGCAGCACTGTGCCAGGCAGCTGCCATCCAGATATAAAGGTATCTTCACCCGCAACAGAGGAATGGGCTTGGCAGAGAAGACATAGGAGAGCAAATGTCCCATTGGTGTATCCCACAGCACCAGAAAAGCTTAGCAAGGGACTCCGTTAAAAAGTAAGTATGCAAATTGCATTTGTTGAAAATTTGCTTACAATTTCTCTTCTATGAATGGACTAACTCTTCAGCAAATATTCAAGACATACAAACACATGGCCCAAGGTTATTTGAGGATTTTCTGAATTTGAAAAAAAATTCCACCCAGGCAATAATTGAAGTTCCACTATTATGAATGCATTGATTTTTGTAAATTCAAGAACAGGCCTCTTTCATTTGAAATAAAATATACCAGGTTGCTCTCCACCCTTGGCATTTTACAGTTGACAGAACAAGCATTGAACTCCTGCTTGGCCCAAAAAGACAAACTATAAACAGTAGCCAAAAATCACCTCAAACCCACTTCATGACTATCTGGAATATCTCATCTTCTGGGCCTATTGTTTGACTTAGTGACTCTGCAGGTATCTTCCATTTGCCCATCCATAGCCTCTGCTCTTAAACTAGGAAGCTGGCCTCTTGGGTAACACAACTGTCTCCTGTACTCCTTGGCCTCTGATTGAGGTCAGCCAAAAGGGAGCCTGAGTAGGAAATGTAAGGGAAGGAGGAGACAGAGGTCAGCATTATTTCTTCCATTGAATCCCTCCCAGTGAGGTCACTTCAGATTAGCCATGTCCCCTAATAGATCTCGGCCTCTTCCAAGGCAGCCTGCTCTACACACAGACTCCCTCTGGCCTTCCAGATTTTGGTAAGCTCTCCCTCTCCACATTCTTCTGGGTCTAAGATGGAACCAGCATCACCACTACAAGATCCCATCTTTGCACTCTCCTCTGCAGTTCCCTTGAAATTAGTCTCATTGTAAGTCAATCCTGCTTCAGTGATCCAAATATCAACATGCCATCTGTTGCTTTTGGACCCTAACAGCTAAGATGCTTTTCCTGGAAAGCCCTTGCCTTATCCATTCCTCAGAGATTTTGAAAAAACACTTTCTAAATGTCTTCAGTGGGATGTCTTTACTTTCATTCACCATAGAACCCCATTACATGCACCAGCTACTCATTTTGTGAATTACCACAATTATCTTTATGTCCTCACCAAAGAGATCCACTCTCATAAGAGGGGCAATACATAACAAAAATTTCAAAAATAAAAAAGTTTTTAAAACAGTTTTCTATTTTTTAATACTGTCATTTTATGTTTAAAATGAAAGGGTCTTAAAAATATTAAATTTCAATCCAAAAAATAATTGTCCTAAGGTTAGTAAAAATGAACTTAATTCATTTTCAAAAATATTTATTACATATACATATATACAACACACAGGGTGAGGAAGATGAGTTATAAAGATGACAAGAGGAATTGCTGGGTCATATGGTAATTTCATTTTTAATTTCTTTAGGAATTTCCATATTGTTTTCCATAGTGATTGCACCAATCTACAATTCTACCAAGAATGTATAAGGGTTCCCTTTCCTTGACATCCTTTATCAACACTTGTTATCTCTTGTCTTTTTGCTAATATCCATCCTCACTGGTGTATCTCATGGTGGTTTTGATTTGAATTTCCCTGATGTCTAGTGATTTCAAGCAGCTTTTCATGTACCTGTTGCCCTTTTTTTTGTCTTCTTTGGGGAACTATCTATACAGGTCATTTGCCAATTTTTAATTGCATCATATATTTTCTAGCTGTTGAGCTATAGGACAAACAAGTCTAAAGATCTAATGTACAACATGAGAACTATAGTCAATAACAGTGTATTGTATTCAGGATCTTTGTTACATGAGTACATTATAGCTGCTCTTGCCACAGGGGTAAAGAAAATGAATAACTATGTGAACCATGAGTATGTTAATTTGTTTCATTATAGTAATTATTTTACGACGTATAAGCATCTCTAAAGTATAAAAAATGATACTGTGAGATACTCTCAAAGTAAAACAATATTTTGAGATACAAAACAAAATTTATTTAAAAATTTAAATCAAGGAGACTTAAGATTATTTCTGTATTTAAATAACTTGATGTGTAATTAAATAAACAAGCAAACACACACACTCACACTCACAGCCTCACAACCCCTAAGTTCATGAGAGGTGCTGATATGTTCATATACCTCTCTTTTTTTAAAGACTTTAAGTTTTTAGAACAATTTTAGTTGCACAGTAAAATTGAGTGGAAAGTATGAAGAGTTCCTATAAACTCCCATTCCTCCTCAATTATCAACATCACTGTTCAAAGTAGTACATTTGTTACAACTTATGAACTTGCATGGAGACATCATTATCCTCCAAAGCACAGTTTACATTAGGGTTCGCTCTTGACATTGGACATCTTGTAAGTTTGGATGTATAATGATGTGTATCCAGCCTTACAGTATTGTACAGAGGTTTTATCAGTGTCTTGAAAATCCTTTGTGTTCTGCCTATTTATTCATTTCCTCCAGTAATCCCCAGAAACTACTGATTGTTTGACTTTCTCCATAGTTTTGCTTTTTCTAGAATGTCATATAGTTAGAATTATAATGTATGAAGCTTTTTTCAGATTGGCTTCTTTCACTTAGTAATATGCATTTAAGTTTCCTCTGTATCTTCTCATGGCTTGACAGCTCATTTATTTTTAGTGCTGAATAATATTCCATCATCTGAATATACCACAGTTTATTCATTCATCTACTGAAGGACACCTGGGTTGTTGCCAAGTTTTGACAACTATAATTAAAGCTGCCATAAACATCTATGTTCCAAGTTTCCAACTTCTTTGAGTAAATACCAAAAGAACACAATTGCCGATTACACAGTAACAGTATGTTTAGTTTTGTTTAAAAAAACTGTCAGACTGTCTTCCAAAGTGGCTGTACCATTTTGCATCCCCACCAGCAAGGAATGAGAATTCCCATTGCTCCATATCCTTGCCAGAATTTGGTGTTGTCAGTGTTTTGGTTTTGGTCATTCTTATAATTATGTAGTGGTATTTCATTGCAGTTGTAATGTGAATTTCCCTGATGACATAGGCCTTAGTCCATTTTGTGATGCTATAACAAAATACCTAAATCTGGGTAATTTACAGTAAACAGAAATTTCCCATAAACCCGAAGACTGAAGAGATTGAGGAGCTGGCATCATCCCATAGCAGAAGGCAGAATAGCAAGAGAAAAAAAGGAATAAAATGGAGCCAAATTCCCGTTTTACTTTTTATTTTTATGTATTTATTTATTTATTGAGATGGAGTTGGGCTCTGTGCCCAGGTTGGAGTGCAGTGGCATGATCTCAGCTCACTGCAACCTCTGCCTCCTGGGTTCAAGCAATTCTCTTGTGTCAGCCTCTTTAGTAGCTGGGATTGCAGATGCCTACCACCATGCTTGGCTAATTTTTGTATTTTGAGTAGAGTTGGGGTTTTGCCATGTTGGCCAGGCTGGTCTTAAACTCCTGACCTCATGTGATCTGCCCACCTCAGCCTCCCAAAGTGCTAGGATTACAGCCATGAGCCACCAGCTCCATTTTATAAAGAACCCACTCTTGTGACCATAGCATTGATACATTCATTCTGCCCTCATGGCCTAACCATATCTCATTAAGCTCCACCTTCCAACACTGCAGCACTGGGGATTAGGTTTCCAACACATGCGTTTTGGAGTGTCTATTCAAACTATACCAACATATGATGTGGATCATCTTTTCATATGCTTGTTTGCCATTTGAATCTCGTCTTTGGTGAGATTTCTGTTAAGGTGTTGGGCTTGTCTCTTAATGGGGTTGTTTATTTTCTTATTGGTGCTATAGGAACTATTTGCATATTTTGGATAGCAATTATTTATTAGATATATCTTTCATAAATATTTTCTTCCAGTTTGTGGCTTATCTTTTCATTCTCTTGACAGTGTCTTTTGCAGAGCAGAAATTCTTCATTTTAATGAAGTTCAACTTATCAATTCTTTTGTTCATGGATCATGCCTTTGTTGCTGTATCTAAAAAATTATCACCAAACCCTAAGTCATCTGGATTTTCTATTTATTTTCTAGTTTTAAGCCTCTCAACAACTTTGAAAGATACATATAACTACTGCAATTTCATATATTAATATTTTTTGAATGGTGAATTAAAGGGGTTAAATGACCTGATCAGTGCTGCATACCTTGTAAGACATGGGCAGACAGAAACACACATCAGAGTAACCAGGAACTCACATACCTGAATCATGAATGATCATCTTTCCAAAGTTACCCTGCTACATTCAGCTAATAGATTCTGGTCCATTAATACTTTACTTTTGTAGCCTAACTTCTGCCTTCTTAATGTGATCGAGTTTTCATAACGTTCTCTGATTCCAATAAGGGTAATATTTTCACATACTGTGTATGAGAGCTTCATTTTCCAGCTTAGTAGTTTTGATCTGGAGGTGGCTTTGCCTTTGTTTGACGTTTGGGAGTACAGTTTTGGTTGTTCCCCTGGGACGGAGGGTGCCACTGACCAAGTCCAGGATGCCTCTAAACATCCTGCAATGCAGAGGACAGTCCCCTATGGCAAAGAATTACACAGTCCTAAATGCCAGTAGTGTTGAGGCTCTGTCTACTGCTCCTTCACCCCCATGACTCCACACTGTACTTGCTGCCAGATTTCTGATTTTAAGGGTCTCAGCTTGGCCATTTACTTGACCAAGTTATTGAAATATTCTGAGCTTCAGTTACTTGAAAACACATTCAACTTCTTGGAGCTTAATTTCCTCTTCTTTGAAGGCTTCTTATGAAAATTAAATGGGATAATGTGAAGGGAGCTTTACCACTTTTACCTCCAAATTCTTTGTGCAAAAAAAAGCATCCGCCACAGTCCTGTCAACCACAAGAGAGAAGACATCTCTTCCCACTCATGGTTAATGAGAATAAACATGTTTAAACAGCCTGTTCTTATTAAACAAATCAAAATGCTTGCCCAACCTCTTCTATAACTGCTCTGCAAAAGGGTCTAAATCTCGGCCTCCAGTGTTTGTGTTTTACATGTTAAAATAAGGTTTCAGCCTACAGAATGTGTTTTTTTTTTTCTCCCTGCTTCTTTTTTAATAGTTGTATTTCCAGCTGGTTTTATTTAAGGCTATGCTTTTGATCTCTTTTCAATTCTGGGCCTCTTTCCAACATGGCTGTCAATATTTTAAAGGCTCCCTTGGAGACAGCGTTGCTTAGAAGATGGCCTCATGCCAACCAGGAGAACTGGTCTACCCCACTGATATTTTGGTGAGTGTGCCAGTGTTTCAGACCTGATACGGTCGTGTGTCTACCAGGAAATGTATCACTGTGTAGTGATGCTTCTCAGGGCACTTTAATAACATATTACAGTGAGGAGTAATTATATAATTTATTTAGTCCAACGAACTAATATTACAAATAAGAATACTGAGGCTTAGAGATGAGGAGAGTCTCACACAAGAGAGCTGTCTTCTGATTCTCCATCCAGTCTATCATCCATTATGCTACACCATAAATAGGATTAAAACAACAAAATGAAGTAAAACCATGTCACCTGAGCTTTTGCAATAGCTCCTTGCAATTGAGCAGTTACTAAGTATTTTTATGTTGCTTTCAGGCATACCCATCGCTACTGTCATGCTTTTTAGTAATACACCTACCACATCATGTCCAAATGGGAAATTTTCCTAACACCCATTTCTCTTCATTCTTCCAAGTGAGCATCTGTAATCATCCATTTTCTGCAAGATATCACTCCCATGGTTTTGTTCTAAATTTGTCACCACCAATATGTTTCTGATTACTTACACAGGACATCGTTTGACCCTCTGCCCTCCATTTCACCTTTCAGCCCATTCACCTTATATTCCCTTATCTGGAAATTAATCCTTGCATTTTCTCCATTCTCTAATCCATTAATTAAACATCTTTCCACTATCAATCCCTGGAATCCTCCCATGTTCTCTCTTAATTATTTACTTTGTTTAAAAATTTGAGTACATCAAAATAAATTTAAAATTCTGTGTGAAAAAAGTGCTACAGACAAAAGTCAAGAGGCAAGCAATAAGCTGGGGAGAATATCTGTAGATTATATTAGAGATAATGACTAATGTTCTAAATATAAGATGATCTCCTAAAATTAGATAAGAAACAAAAAAATATGAAGAACCTAATAGAAAAATGAGTAAAGGCAATGCAAACGCAATTTTGATAAAAGAAAAAACACAGTATCTAACAGTATGAAATCTCTTGCAAATATATTTAAGGCTGGGGGTGGTGGCACATATCTGTAATCCCAGCACTTTTGGAGGCCGAGGTGGGCGGATCACCTGAAGTAAGAAGTGCAAGACAAGCCTGGGCAACATGATAAAACCCAGTCTCTACTAAAAATACAAAAATTAGCCAGGCATGGTGGTACACACCTGTAGTCCCAGCTACTCTGGAGGCTGAGGCATGAGAATTGCTTGAACCTGGGAGGCGGAGGTTGCAGTGAGCCGAGATTGTGTCACTGCACTCTAGCCTGAGTGACAGAGTAAGCCTCCATGTCAAAAAATAAAAAAACAAAAGGAAGAAATACTTTTCAATTAAAACTTTGAAGAATATCATCCTTTAAATCTAATTTGTTGGCAAAGGTCTAATAGTTTGATAATACTCACATGTGGAAATTATAAAATACTTTTATATATTGCTGATACAAGTTTATATTAATACAACTTCAGGGAAAATTAGATAGCAATTCCTATTAAATTAGAATTCAAATTTCAACTCAGTAATTTCAGTTTTAGGAAGTGATTCCATAGAGAAAATGTGCACATGTGTGAAATGACATATGTTCAACAATATTTAATACCACTTTGTTTTTTTAACAGCAACAGATTTGATGAGACCTAAATTTCCATTAATTAAACAAAAAATACTGATTAAATAAACCAAGAATTCTTTCAATGTTGTATTAGCAACCATGTACAAGAAGGAAACAGCTCTATAAGCTGAACTGGAATAATCTGCAATATGTTTTAATGAGAAAAAACTAGAAACAGAACTATGTTTTTAGCATGCTTTCATTTGTGGAGACAATTTTTAAGCATGCGCATGTATGGTTTTATATATATGAAATATCTATATATAACTGCAAGAGAAATTAGTCACCCTAGTTACCCTAATTTTCTCTGGAGAAAAGAACTGGCAAATTGAGATCTGGCATGGAGGAAAAAAAGGTATAAAGAATTGCTTTTTTCTTCTGTGCCTAGTTTATTTCACTTAATATAATGACTTCCAGTTCTGTCCATGTTGCTGCAAATGACATGATTTCACTCTTTTTTTTTACAGCCAAATAGTATTTCATTATGTATATATACCATAATTAGGTAGAGAGTAGAATGATAGATACCAGAGGCTGGGAAGGGTGTTTGGATTGTGAGTAGGGAGGGTGAAGAAATGTTGGTTAACAGCTACAAACATACAGCTAAATAGAAGGAATAAGACCTAATAATATTTGCTTTCAGCATAGAGTGACTGTAATTAACAATATTGTATTGCTTCCAAATAGCTAGAGAAGAGGACTTGAACTATTTTCAACATTTAGAAATGATAAATACAGTGATGAATACTCTAAATACGCTGACTCTATCATAATACATCTTATGCATGTAGCAAAATATCACATGCCCCCCCAAATATCTACAACTATCATGTATCAATAAAAAAATAAGAATTGATTTTTTTCTATATTCTCTTTCCCCCTTGGACTTTTTTAAAACATACATATTATCTGTAAAATTAATTAAAAGTAATGCAATGAAGAAATTAGTCAACAAATAAATAAGGTACCCCCTTATGACTTTCTTTCTCAGCATCCTATTTTAATTCTCTATATTGCACTTATAATTGTCCTCTTTATATGTTTATTATATGTCTCTACCTCTGGAATGCAAGCTAAATAAGAATACAAACCATGTGTGTGAGGCCCTACTATAAGCCCTTTGTGTGAATTAGAAATAGGAGTCTCCTTGAGTAGATGTAGCCTCTACAGACTGTGAATTGGAGACTGGTTGGATTTCCATCAATACTCAACCTTCGACAAGTCACTCCTGTGCAGTGAACAATGTGCAAAAGCTGATGCAGCCACCCTACCTTTCTGGTTTGTACATCGTTTTTATTCAAGTGACTGCAACAGAGTCTTCTACACACAGAAGCTCAGTGTATATTTGTGGAATGGATAAATGTATAGGTCACAGTATTGAACTCACTGGGAATATAAATAACTGCAGTAAGCTGAGGCAAGCAGACTCCTTACCTCATTCATTTCCTGTCTCTCAGGAATCACTATCTTTCATTGTCTGATGATCCACGTCTTGAAAATCATTGTGTCTTTTTTTAAAAGGTTTGCTTGTTCTAAGAGAGAGGGTAGATCTATCCTTATTACTCCATTGTGATCAGGTATGCAAGTGTGTCTGTTGTGATTTCAAGATGCAGTTTAATTATATTATTTTTTAGCATAAACCTGAGAATTGATTTCTGTTTGCATCAAACAAAGAGCTAGTGATATAAAAGCATGTGTAATTGTAAAAGATAATTTGGTGGAATTGTTTAGAAAAATTATTATACACATATGCCTATCCCAGTAACCAAAATATTTTAAACCAGCTACTAGATAGTATTTTACACTAAAGTTGCCCTTAGACATTAGGAAGCTCTGTAAGGCTTAGCTTTTTCCCTCTTTAATGTTCTTTCTACTATACTTTTCTTACCATCAGTCTTTCATCCCTCTCACTACTTTTATTCATGTTTTTGTCCGGTTTTGCTTTTTTTCCACTTCTGAGTGATTTGACAGCTAAAATTACCAGTCTTCTTTTTTTTTAAATAATACTTTAAGTTCTGGGGTACATGTGCTGATCGTGCAGAATTGTTACGTAGGTATACACATGCCATGGTGGTGGTTTGCTGCATCCATTACCTGTCATGTACATTAGGTATTTCTCCTAATGCTATCCCTCCCCAATCCTCCCACCCCCTGTTATTCCTCCCCTAGCCCCCCATCCCCCAGGTCCTGGTGTGTGATGGTCCCCTCCCTGTATCCATGTGTTCTTATTGTTCAACACCCACCTATGAGTGAGAACATGCAGTGTTTGGTTTTCTATTCTTATGTCAGTTTGCTGAGAATGATGGTTTCCAGTTTCATACATGTCCCTGCAAAGGACATGAACTCATCCTTTTTTATGGCTGCATAGTATTCCATAGT
>CAUYQU010069681.1:0-49625 GCA_963574635.1 Cheracebus regulus
AAAATCAAACACCGCATGTTCTCACTCATAGGCGGGTGTTGAACAATGAGAACACATGGACACAGGGAGGGGAGCACTATACACTGGGGTATGTTGGGGGGAAATGGGGGAGGGACAGTGGGGGGTGGGGAGTTGGGGGGAAGATAGCATGGGGAGAAATGCCAGATATAGGTGAAGGGGAGGAAGGCAACAAATTACACTGCCATGTGTGTACCTATGTAACAATACTGTATGTTCTTCACATGTACCCAAAACCTAAAATACAATGAAAAAAAAAAAAAAAGAAAGGGAATAAGAAATTTCAGCACAACATAGTGGCTGTCAATCAAATACATGTCCAGCCCAGATGGTCTAGAATGAGAAAAATTTAAAATAGAAAGAGCAGTTTTACACAAAAGCTTTGAAAATGTTGGTGTAGAGGCAGGGCTGCTTGGGGATCTCTTTGACAAATTATAACACAAAGGGAAGAAAGGCATGCTACCTTTGCCCATTTATCCACTGCGGACTTGAGCACATTGTCAATGATGCCTGGGGGAGCAGTGGCAGAGCCTACTAGAAGATTATGGTGCCCAGGGGAATATTTCAAAGCTAATGGAGCAATAGCAGAGTCCCAAGGAGGCGTAATTGTTTATGAGAGCACATTAGGCACCTTTTTGGGTTTTGTGGAAATACTTAGTCGTAAACACTGCAAAGCCTAGGGAGCTTAAATATGCAATTGAGTGTAAGATCCAATGAAATGTATTTATAATAATATTATTTAGTTTTATTATTATAAATAATTATAAAAGTATAAATAATAAACAACCTCATCTGTAGCCTCAAGTGAGAAACTCAGAACGGATTTTACCCTGCTTTAGCTTCTGTCAATTGAATGTGTAGAACTATGCAGGGTGGGATGGGGGTGGGGCAGGAACTCGAAGTTGGCAACATATTCCCCTGCACCAATGCAGTTACGGTTATTTAACTGTAATGCAATTGTAATTGATGTAATTATAATATATACAGCTGCCTACATCCAGTAACTGTCAATGCAATTTCAAAGAACTTCCTGTGACCACTTCCTGTGCCCATTTCTATTAGGGCTTTAGCCAATTGCAGAAGAGAAGACAAAATGTAAATATAACAGTAAAGCACGTAGAAGCCTCAAGCCTCACGCCTCACTCAAAACGTTTCATCTTCAGCTAATCTATGACAAAGTAAACTAGTATATATATCTATATATAGATTTTTTTTCCTGCTTACCTAAGGAAAAATGAGGTAGAGTATTTCTGGTGTATGTATATGTATTATTTTTGTAAAAACTAACTACATGTAGACATATATTCAACATTTTATATTTTAGCATATAGGCACATGTTTACATATATTTTTCCTTATATGTACATACATATATACATACATATATATATATATTTTAGTAGGTATTTTTGCTTCATATGCCCTATTTTATCAGCTCTTCAGCAGTGACTGTATTTAATTTTCCATAAATATTTCCATGGAATATTGTTAGTTTTTCTTTTTAAATGGGTGAGCCACTTTTGTCCAAGGTTAATGGAGGACATGTTGTCCTACTGATCATTTTTTAAAATTCATAAACCTATCCAGTTAGAAAATTTTAATGTTTTCAGAAAGGTTACAGAAAAGATGTAGAGATCATGTACTTATTAAAGAAAATTGCATTAGACATTTTAAAAATTAAAAAATCCTATTTCTGGGCATTTTCACAAGTACAAATGTAAAATTATAATAGGCAAGGTGACTCTCATTCAACATAGGTACATTAACCAAAATCAAGTCACAGTTACATCCAGATTGTGTGACCCTTTTGTCTAGCTTCATGGAAAAAACATTAGATAAGGACACCAGTCTTACAGGAAACATAAAAAGTAGTCTTGACTTCAGGCCAAAAATAACATTTGCAGGCAAAATTAGCAAGTGAGAAGACCATTTAAATATTCCAAGTATTGCAGATTGTATTTCAGAGGACTCCGTGTTTGGAGAGGAGAACTGGTTGGGGATCTAAGTTTATCTAACATGCAGAGAGGTTGGTTAGATAGCCGTAGCTTTAGAAGATAGACAGAATATTCACACATAGATCATGTTCCCCCATATGCCTTTGTAGCATAACCACAAAACATTTCATAGACAGTAATATTTTACTCTAATTTTATGGCACATAATATTGGTCAATATCAGTGAGTGTGTTATAATAACAGCAACTCCATTAGTTAGTAATTGTTGATCTTGAGTCTAATACTTTGCTTTTCTTAGACATAGTTTCGCATCTGTAAAAGGGGAAAAAATAGGTTTTTTGGTAAACATCTTAGAAGAATTGTGAGGATGAAAAGATAAAATATTCATGCAAGTTCTATATAAATGTAAAGTAAAAGTATATTTGATGAACATTACATTTAACAAACAGTTGATCAGTGTGTCCCCATGCACAAATAAACATAAAGGCCCAGAAACTTCTTGCAAAGTAGCAATAAAAAACGAAGGGATAGAGGGAGGGAGGAAAGAGGAAAAGCAAAGGAAAGAATAAATCAGCCAATCTATTTATGACACATTTTCTCTAAAAAAAATAAAATAAAATCCTGAATTTAGTCTTATTTATTCTTGTGAATAGACACCATGTTCTCCACTAATGAGCTCCTGTTAGATGTACTAAACCAAACAAAATAGAAGAAAACTCTACTAATTCACTTGCCATAAGCTTAGAATTTGTAAAAGCAAATGGAGAAATACTGTTTTATAGTCGTGTTTTACTCTCTGTGAATATTTATCAACCTAAGAAAATTAACATATATAAATAAGGTAATAGGTAAGAAGGAAGTTGAAAGCTCTTGAAGAAAATAAACTTTTCAAGATGCCCTGGGGCCTTTAACAACATAATTTGCATATAAATAATTGACACCTAATTATAAATCATTTTGACCTATTCATCAAAGCAGGTTCCAAAGGACTGCTGGTAAACAGGGCTTTGTTTGCCTAGTTCCAATTACTGTATTAATTAAAATTTAATTGAACAACTAAGCTTAATTAACTAAATCACACAATAGAAAATGAACACTAAAAACAATGCAATTTTACAATTATGACTGCTAGTATCAGATTAGCTTCCCCAGGAAATATGAATTACTGCAGTCTTCATGCAGTTGTATTTGCTTTCATTTTCTGATCCTTTAATTCTCAAATGTTTCACATTTGTAACCTTTGAACTTCCTGTCTCCTAACTCTGTAAAACGCAATCTTGGCATATTTGTCTTTAGCTTTCACATTCAAGCTCCAAGGTGGGTTTGTTCAGTCACCTTATTCATAAATATTTTAACTTCAACAAAGTGTATAGTCTTGGTTGAATGACCTATAACAGAGAGAGAGAAGATGGTGCGACATTATGACTCATAGTCACAGCTCTGGTTTTGAGACTTAGGAAAAACTAAGATGAGGAGCTTGACTAATTTCCACAGCATTTTGTTAGTCTGTTTAATTTTCGAATTCTCTTTTGTACTTAGAAAATGTGCTTGGCCACCAAGCAGACCTAATAGGCATCTAAGAAATCTCCAACCCAAATCCACGGAATATACATTCATCTCAGCACCACATCACACCTACTCTAAAATTGACCACATAATTGGAAGTAAATCACTCCTCAGCAAATGCAAAAGAATGGAAATCATAACAAACAGTCTCTCAGATCACAGGGCAATCAAATTAGAACTCGGAATTAAGGAGCTAACTCAGAACTGCACAACTTCATAGAAACTGAACAAATGGCTCCTGAATGTAGACTGGATAAACACTGAAATGAAGGCAGAAATAAAGATGTTCTTTGAAACCAACGAAAACGAAGACACAACATACAAGAATGTCTGGGACACATTTAAAGCAGTGTCTAGAGGAAAATTTATAGTAATAAATGCCCACCAGAGAAGTGAGGAAAGATCTAAAATCAACACCCTATCATCCAAATTGAAAGAGCTAGTGGAGCAAGATAAAAAAAAAACTCAAAAGCTAGCAGAAGATAAGAAATAACTAAGATCAGAGCAGAACTGAAGGAGATAGAGACACAAAAAACCCTTCAAAAAATAAATAAATCCAGGAACTGGTTTTTTGAAAAGATCAACAAAATAGACCTCTAGCCAGATTAATAAAAAAAGAAAAGGGAGAAAAATCAAATAGATGCAATAAAAAATGATAAAGCGGATATCACCACTGATTCCACAGAAATACAAACCACCATCAGAGATTACTACAAAAAACTCTATGCACACAAACCAGTAAACCTGGAAGAAATGGATAAATTTCTGGACACTTGCTCCCTTCTAAGCCTAAACCAGGAAGAAGTTGAAATCTTGAATAAGCTAATAACAAAGGCTGAAGTTGAGGCAGCAATTAATAGCCTACCAACCAAAAAAAGTCCAGGTTCATATGGGTTCACCGCTGAATTCTACCAGACATAAAAAGAGGAGCTGGTACCATTCCTTCGGAAACTATTCCAAACAATACAAAAATAGGGAATCTTTCCCAAATCATTTTATGAGACCAACATCATCCTGATACCAAGACTCAACAAAAAAAGAAAACTTCAGGCCAATATCCATGATGAACATAGATGCAAAAATCTTCAGTAAAATACTGGCAAACCAATTGCAACAGCATAATCAAGTAGGCTTCATCCCAGGGATGCAAAGCTGGTTCAACATATGCAACTCTATAAACGTAATCCACCACATAAACAGAACCAAAGACAAAAACCACATGATTATCTCCAAAGATGCAGAGAAGGCCTTTGACAAAATTCAACAGCCCTTTATTTTAAAAACTCTCTATAAACTAGGTATCAAAGGAACATATCTCAAAACAATAAAAGCTATTTACAACAAACCTACAGCCAATATCATACTGAATGGGCAAAAACTGGAAGCATTCCCTTTGAAATCCAGCACTAGACAAGGATGCCCTCTCTCACTACTCCTATTCAATATAGTATTGGAAGCTCTAGCAAGAGCAATTAGGAAAGAAAAAAAAAAGAAAGGGTATTCAATTAGGAAAAGAGGAAGTCAAACTGTCTCTATTTGCAGACAACATGATTGTATATTTAGAAGACCCTACCATCTCCTTAAACTGATAAGCAACTTCAGCAAAGTCTCAGGATACAAAATCAATGTGTAAAAATCACAAGCATTTCTATACACCAGAAACAGACTAACAGAGAGCCAAATCATGAGCAAATTTCCTTTCACAATTGCTACAAAGAGAATAAAATACCTAGGAATACAACTAACAAAGGATGTAAAGGGCCTCTTCAAGTAGAACTACAAACCTCTGCTCAGTGGACTAAGAGAGAACACAAACAGATGGAAAAACATTTCATGCTCATGGTTAGGAAGAATCAATATTGTGAAAATGGCCAGACTGCCCAAAGTAATTTATAGATTCAACACTATCCCCATCAAGCTACCAATGACTTTCTTCAAACTGGAAAAAACCACCTTAAACTTCATATGGAACCAAAAGAGAGCCGACATAGCCAAGACAATCCTAAGCAAAATGAACAAAGCCAGAGGCATGCTACCTGATTTCAAACTATACTACGAGGCTACAGTAATCAAAACAGAGATATAGACCACTGGAACAGTACAGAGGCCTCAGAGGCAATGCCACACATCTACAACCATCTGATCTTTGACAAACCTGACAAAAACAAACAATGGGGAAAGGAGTCCCTGTTTAATAAATGGTGTTGGGAAAACTGGCTAGCCATGTGCAGAAAGCTGAAACTGGAACCCTTCCTGACACCTGACACTAAAATTAACTCCAGATGGATTAAAGACTTAAACATAAGACCTAACACCATAAAAACCCTAGAAGAAAATCTAGGCAAAACCATTCAGGACATAGGCATAGACAAGGACTTTATGACTAAAACACCAAAAACAATGACAATAAAAGCCAAAATAGACAAATGGGACCTAATTAAACTCCAGAGCTTCTGTACAGCAAAAGAAACCATCATTAGAGTGAACCGGCAAACCAACAGAATGGGAAAAATTTTTTGCAATCTACCCATCTGACAAAGGGCTAATATCCAGAATCTACAAAGAACTAAAACAGATTTATAAGAAAAAAAACTAATAAACCCATCCAAAAGTGGGCAAAGAATATGAACAGACACTATTCACAAGACATACATGAGGCCAACAAACATATTAAAAAATGCTCATCATCACGATTATTAGAGAAATGCAGATCAAAACCACATTGAGATACCATCTCATGCCAGTTAGAATGGCGATCATGAAAAAATCTGGAGACAACAGAAGCTAGAGAGGATGTGGAGAAATAGGAACACTTTTACACTGTTGGGAGTGTCAACTAGTTCAACCATTGTGGAAGATAGTCTGGTGATTCCTCAAGGACCTAGAAATAGAAATTCCATTTGACCCAGCAATCCCATTACTGGGTATATATCCAAAGGATTATAAATCATTCTATTATGAAGACACACGCACACGTATGTTCATTGCAGCACTGTTTTCAA
The DNA here is from genome assembly GCA_963574635.1 of Cheracebus regulus. NCBI lineage: Eukaryota > Metazoa > Chordata > Mammalia > Primates > Pitheciidae > Cheracebus > Cheracebus regulus. Next base: position 6,542 of record CAUYQU010069681.1, read on the forward strand.
TAGCAAAGACTTGGAACCAACCCAAATGCCCATCGACGATAGACTGGACAAGGAAAATGTGGCACATACACACCATGGAATACTATGCAGCCATAAAAAATAGTGAGTTTGTGTCCTTTGTAGGGACATGGATACATCTGGAAACCATAATCCTCAGCAAACCGACTCAAGGACAGAAAATCAAACACTGCATGTTCTCACTCATAGGCAGGTGATGAACAATGAGAACATAAGGACACAGGGAGGGGAGCATCACACACTGGGGTCTGTTGGGGGGTCCAAGGGAGGGACAGTGAGGGGGTGGGGGGGATAACATGGGGGGAGAAATGCCAGATGAAGATGACGGGGGGAGGGGGGGCCAGGGTGCGGGGATGATGGAGGCAGCAAACCACATTGCCATACGTGTACCTATGCAACAGTCCTTCATGATCTGCACATGTACCCCAGAACCTATGGTATAATAAAAAAAGTATATGCTAGCTATTGGGCCAATTAGTTTTTAGCCATATTTACCTTTCTCTTTTATAAATTGAAAAGGTTTGATTATAATGTCCAAGGAAATAAAATTTCAAATTATGCTAAATTCAAATATAATTATTTTTCAAGACAGAATACCAGGGCTTCTATGTGCTTGCACTTTTAATTATAGGAGTACCATGCCTTTATCAAACAAGTAGCTTTCACAGTAAAATAACTTATAATATTAGCAAAAATTGCCCTGTATTATTATAAATTTTTAGAATAGCATATTAGTTTTTATAATTTACCATATTAGTTAGGGTTGTATCAAAGAAAGAGAAGATGGGATTTGTTACAGGAACTGGACCTCCCACAGTTGCGGGAGCTGGTTAACAGTTGCTGCGAGGTTCTTGTCTTCCAGTCTCATGCTGGAGCGGCAATGAAGAGGGAAGGGAGGAGGAAAGTGAGGGACAGGAGAAACAAGCTGGAACCCACAAGCCCAATCCGGAGCTCACAAAGCCAGCTGAAACCTGTCAGTTCCTGCTGCCTCTGACCTTAATGGTACAGGTGTCCTGCAGAAGCCGGTTTCTTCTGTAAGGTAGCTAAACACACATACATGCCCACGAGTCAGAGAAACTAAAGAAAGATCCAGGGAAAGGTGCCGCAATTGCAGATGCAAGGTGAGCTGGCAGGTAAACGACAATCCTACATAATGGCTGCGGCTTCACTTACAGCCTTCAAATGCCCCAAGAGTCTATCCTGTGGTGCACCTGAACAGAAACATAGGAAAGGGAAGTCTAGGCACTGTATTTCAGCCTGGCCAATTTGACACATTTCGAAGCCACAGCAGTCTACCTCTTGTCAACTTGGCGCCCATATGTATGGTAGTCTGTTTTCACACTACTAAAAATAACTACCTGCAACTGGGTAATTTATAAAGAAAAGAGATTTAATTGACTCACAGTTCCATATGGCTGGGGAGGCCTCAAGAAACGTCCAGTCACAGTGGAAGGCAAAGGAGAAGCAAGCCCCTTCTTCCCAAGGTGGCAGGAGACAGTGGGCAGGAAGGGCCGGGCTTTTAAACCATCAGAGCTCACGAGAACTCTATCGTGAGAACAGCAAGGGGGAAGGCCGCCCCCATCATCCAATCACCTCCCACAAGGCCCCTCCTTCAACATGTGAAGGTAATTCAACACAAGATTTGGGTGGGAACACAGAGCCAAACCATATCAGTGCATTTGACAGCGATCATAGGCATAGACCCTGAGAATGACGCTGTATGGTAGGTGCATCTGAATATTTGTTTGGAATTCTGAGCTAAGGAATTCAGGAATGGCCAATCAGGAGAGTTATTTCTTATCTATAAGGAACACCTGAGACCCTGGATGGTCCTGTGGAACACCTGCTGTACGGGAGAATCAAGGCCTTTTGTTTTGGGTTAACAGTAAGGTTGCCAGCTGGAGATTGTTAGGGGGAGTGCTAAGTGAAAATGCTGTGTAAGCTACATGGTTTCTGCAAAACGACTGCAGTTCTCTTGCCCATCCTGCCACTGCTGGACTACTCTATATGTACATTTCCCCACTAATAAAGCCCTATGTCTCGTAAAAAAAAAAAAAAAAAAAAAAAAGAAAGAAAGAAAGAAAGAAAAAGAAGCAAGCAAGCAAGAAAGAAAAATGTGCTTGGCTTAGTATTTCCTTTATTTAGGATTGTTAGCAATTCCTGGAAAGGGTCTAGGGAGTAAGTAAGGTTACTCACTTGGAAATTTTTCAATTCTCCCTCAGCCTTTAAATAAAGCCTCTGATCTAGAAAATTAGTGAGAGCAGAGCTGTGTCTTGATTTTGGCTCCATTACAGACAGCTGCTGATTCATCTGAGAAGAACTCTCACTGTCCTTTGCTTGGTCATACTCAAAAGAGAGATGAGATAGGAAAAAGGGAGTCTCATCCTGGAAGTGGACATGCAACACAAAGGGAAAATATTTAAAAAGAGGGTGGGACTCAGGGTCACTGTACCTGTCAGTTCCCTTGCCTGCCCCCATCCCAACCAGCACAGCCAAAAACTATCCTCCCAACATGCCAACTCTTTCTCATTCTCTTTCCCTCTTTATTATACTCTGAGCAAATGTTCACCCCCTGTTACCATGAAGCTCCCATTTTTTGACCCACTGCAAATATGTTTGGGCAGTAGAACAAATAAAACACTCTCTCTGATTGTATTTGCAAAGTTTTTAGAGTAATAGTATATTAAGCAATTGCCAGGCATGGACACTGTAATGGGAGGACAGGAACCATGGCTTTCTAAATTTTTGTTTCACGCCTGTAGCATCTATTATTATACCTGGCATACCATAGGGTTCTAATAAATGTTTGGATAAGTAGTAAAGGATAAATAATCTTAAAATCATTGCAGAAAGAAGTCTTGTCCTTAGGGTCTGATTTGCCAGGCTTCATTGTTCTATTTCTCTCTTTTGCTTTTTCACAGGTCCTGTTGTTTTGATAAGTGGGTGCAATAAAAAATTTAAATTACCACAAGGTTAATTCTTAACATTGTATTGTAGTCAAAATTACACAGATTCATAGGGAATTAAGACTAACTTGCATGAAAGTGTGAATATATTCTGTATCTGTCTAAAATTGAGGAGACACTTGGCTGAACTCTGGAGTTATAGAATGTGGTATTTCATTAACATTTCCTGGTAGCTTTCAAAATGTTATCCAGTGCTCAGGCAACAATCCAGGATTCCTGCTATGGCTAATTTAAAATCCACCAAAGTCAATGATAATTCTTTTAAAGTTAGAAAAAAAGCAACAAGTCAGTTCAACATCGTGGTTTTCAAGACTTCCACATCTAGTAATGATGGACTGCTTAATTTGAAGCAACCCTGCCACTGAGGATAACTAGAAAATAGGGACAGGAGATAAAAATCATCCACCTGAGGGCATCAGAACAATGAGTCAAGACTGGAAAAAGAAAGGGACTCCTACCTTAATGACTTTAACTCAGCAATTGGGGCTGGTTTTGCCCTGAAAACATTTGCCGATCCAGATGAGGCTGCTAAGACTAACCAGAGTTTTCACAATCTTAAAGGGTACAGGGTTGAACACCGAGTTTGGTAAACCACCTTTATCTTGGATTGGGACTCAAAAGGCTATGCTTCAGGAGTAAAAGTAACCCAGAAGTAAACTAGCCTTCTCCCTAGCTGTAACCTGGCCCAGATTACCCGAACAATCTCACTCTAAAATTAAAATAATCCTGTTGGCCAAGTGCAATGGCTCATGCCTATAGTCCCAGCACTTTGGGAGGCTGAGGCACACCAATCATCTTAGCTTAGGAGTTCAAGACCAGCTTGGGCAATGTGGCAAAACCCAGTCTCTATTAAAAAGAAGTTTTTTTTTTAAATTGCCAGGCATGGTGGTGTGCACCTGTGGTCTCAGCTACTCAAGAGGTTGTGGTGGGAGGATTGGTTGAGCCTGGGAGGCTGAGGTTGCAGTGAGCCAAAATCACGCCACTGTATTCCAGTGTGGGTGACATAGTGAGAACTCCTCTTAAAAAAAGAAAATCCTTTTTTATTAATCTCCCCAGGTACCTACAGAAGTAAACAAAAATTCTCCTAAAGTAATATTCTATGCCTCAAATTATTTCTAGGAATGTTTTTTCAAACCAAAGTTCTGCACACAGTCAATGATATAACCAAGCTCATGGGGAGATAAGACAACAAGAATGAGAACCAGCAGGAAAATAGACAACAGGAAACATCCAGAAGCCGCAGATGTCATGTGGGAATTATTAGATTTCAAAGTCACTAAAAAGAATTTAAAATTAATTTTATTTCACCAAATGGCTATTGAGTGCTACTCTAGATAAATTCAAGACTATAAATACAAATAGGTTATAATCTCTACTTTCAGGAAATTTAGAGTAAAGCCACAGAAAATATATATGCAATTTTCTCCTTTTATCTATTAAGTTTTTATGGACGAACTGGTAGAATAAAAGAGCAAAAAAAGAAAAAGGTAAGGGAAATTTCTATCCCCAATGGCTTCCAAGCAAGTATGAGAAAGAGGCATTTAGAGGCAAATATTGCTATAAGGGTAAATATTAAAAATAGGGAAAATTAAGGTGATGGAAGGGTTGACTCATGTGAGAAAGTAATGATTGGGCTAGGAACAAAGCATAGGATTTTACTGCTGTTGTCTTTTAAATAATAGCTTGAATACATGGCTTCTTGACCTAAAACCTGTAGTGACTCGGCATCCACTATATGATAGTAGCTGTGTAACAGGCTTATTAAATTTACTGAATCAGAAGGTACAATCATTTTACAGCTAGATGTAGAATTAAATTAAATTAATTAAGTAAGTCTAAATTAATACTTCAGTTTACCAACCAATTTAAAGCTAGGTGTTCCTGCAGCAAGGAAGCGATATAGGAGCATGGTCTTTTTTTCTTTTCCCTGATTCCCTCTCTCAATTTCTTGCCCCTAGCTTTTAGGATCTGGCCTAGTTTAAAAAAAAAAAAAAAAGACTAAGAAAAAAAGAGGTAGTTATTTAATCAGATGAAGCTGCATCAAATTCTCTCTTAGCCACCTGTGATCTTCCAGCAGCTGCATTCAAATCCTGGCTTCCTTGTGGAGCACATTTGTGGGCTCTTTAGGGACATTTCCACATTGTACAATTCATGCAGTGGGCGAAGTATTCTCTGATGAGTCTGTTTTGGACCCTTCCACAGCTCCCATCCCCATGTACCCCTTCTGTCCAGGAACACAATCCACTGTGTCTTGACCCTGAGGCAACCTTACCTTGAAGGAGTTCTTCTTGGTGACCATCTGGGAGGCACACTCGGCCACAACAATGCTGAGAGAGGAAACTGCTCCATCGCTACCCTTGCTTCCAGCCTTGCCACTTCTATTCCTAGTGTAGCTCTTGACTCAGCTTCCTACCTTCAGAATGCTCTGGCCAAGAAATACGTACAACGTGATTCCCTCACTGCCTTCCATTTTTGCAGCTCTACTGGTAAAAAGCTAAGAGTTTCTACAGCTGAACAAGCATCAAGACGGGGTGACATGCTGGCCTTACCTTTTTGCAGGCACCCTCAGTCTCTCTGAATGTCTTGTTTTCTTTGTTCTCTCTCTCTCTCTCTCTCCCCTCATTCTAAGTCTTCCCCTCTCCTCTTGACTTAGAAAGAAAGGAATGCAAAATGCAAAGTACTTTCCCCCAAGCATATTATTCACTGTCTCTATTAATCTCCTCTTTAACAAACTGAATTCTTCTATAAGCCAGAAGGAGGGGTAAAGAGAAGAGGAAATTGGACTGTTCTTGATAAGACTTAATGAGGTATGTGTTGTACCTCTTAAGAGAAATTGTCCTCAACTTTGGGACTTCAGACAAATTTATAAAAAACAAGAAAAATGGTGTTCAATATCCAGGCACATTTGATTTCCTAATTATGCCAAAAGACATTCATGGTATGACTCCTGGTTGATTACCTCTCATGCCTTTCCCCATACTTGGAACACATTCCAAGTGTTCTCAACTACTTGCAACATCTCAAACATGTCTTGTTCTTTCATGCCTCTCCTAAACTTCTTAAAATCTGTTGTTCTCCACTTAGTGTTACAAATACTCAACCATTTCTCCAAACAAAAGCAAACATCTCTTCTGTGGAAACATTTTTCCTTCATTATCCCATTGCTTCTTCATATGTGTTTATCACAAAATATACTAAATTGAGGGGTAATTATTGAATTCAATCAAAATTTATTGAGGATCTTCCAAGAGATGAAAATCATTCTCATTAGTCTAGGACCTCCATGAGGCCTCCATATGCTTTATTTACATTATGTTCCCAGACCAAAGTAAACATCTGTAGGAGACAAGACGATGCCACCCCAAAATATGAAGGATTGTTGAGTTAAAGGCAATTAAGAAGAAGCAAATACAGGAAAGTTTCCTGCTCTCCTTCTATTTGTCTAAAAGCAGGACATACATTTGCAAAGGCAAAAAGTATTCTACCCCCTTCTTCTACCACAGAGAACATAGGTCAATCACTGAAGAAAACTCTATACTTTTATTATCTAGAGATAATACCAGAGGAATCTACATGAACAAGCTGTACTAATGAGCCTTTATCTGCCATTTATTTTTCTACTCACAAGTTCCCACCCCTGGAACGCAAAGGCCTTTTCCTTTGTCTCATCGCTTCTCTAAGATTTGCTGTTCCCTGTTGAAGCTGCTGTATAAGCTGGAATTCTAAGCTAGCTCTTGAAGGACTGCTTATTTCCTGGTTGTCTACTTGCATATGTGAAATTAAGCTTCTGCTTTTCTCTTGCCAATCTGTTTTTTATTACAGCAGCCCATTCCAACTAAGATCCTATTGTTGAAGAAAAAAAAATGTTATTCTCCCCCACACACCCATAGGTATTGAAGAGTAAATGAAAAAGTTAGTGAAATTAGTACTGTAGAAGGAAAAATGTGGACATGAGGAAAAAATCCAGCACCATGAGAACAAAGAAGAAAAACAGACTCCAACTAAAAGTATCAAGAAAAGCATTTTGGAGAAGGTGATATTTTCTCTAGACTTTGAAGGAGGGTGTCTGAGGTGAATTCAGTATATGAATTCCCCCTAAATCCATATATTGAAGTTCTAATTCCCAGTGCCTCAGAATGTGGCCTTATTTAGAAATAGGGCCACTGCAGATACAATTAGTTAAGAGGAAGTTTTACTGAGTAGAATGGGTCCCTAATCCAGAAGACTGGTGTCTGTTAAAAAAGGGGAAATTTGAGAGAATGCTACATGAAGATGAGGCAAAAGCCAAGGAATGTCAAAGATTGCCAGCGAAACACCAAAGCTAGGAAGGAGAAGCATAAAGCAAATTCTTCCTCATAGCCCTCACAAAGAACCAACCCCACTGACACACACCTCATTTCAGAAATATAGCTTGCAGAATGGTGAGACAATAAATCTCTCTTGATGCCACCAGTCTGTGGTACTTTGGTATGGCAGCTCAAGCAAGCTAATATGGAAGGGTAAGATTTCATCAGGAAAACGTTAAGAAACACGATGCAGCTTGAACAAAGACTTAGAGTGGGAAGAATGGTGAGTGAGCCCTGGGAGCAGTTCATGCTCCTCAGGAGTGGGAAAGATGCTGCATGGGCTAGGGGCAAATATATGGCAGAAATTAAGATTATATGAAAAGCTTTGAGCCTGACTATAAAGAGATCCCAATTGTCTTGCTGAAAAGCTAGGATTTTTGTTTTAAGTAATAGGGACATTTCACACCTTGTTAAGCTATAGAGAATATTATCAGTCATGATTCAATCATGCATTTAATCAACAAATACTGTGCAACTGTTTCATTGTTACAGGCACTGAGGATAAAGTAGGGAGCAAGAGACAATAAACACATAAGATAAACGAATTTCATGTTGAGATGATTGTTGTGGAGGAAAAAATTGAGGATAATAAGTAGGAAAGACAGATAAATAAATGTATGCCAAAGAATGATATCAATTGAAATAAACTAGGCAGGGGGTAGAGAGTTCAACAGAAGAAAAGGGAGCAGACTGGGGTATGTAATTTGAGGAGAGTGATCAGGGAAGGTGTCTCAAAATTTTAAATGTCATTTGAGATCAGCAGGAAGCCAGGAAGGAGCCTTGCAGTATTTCTAGGATTCGAGGATTCCCGTTCTGCCCCAAGGGGTGGGAATGGTGTTTGAGGGAACAAGAAGAAAGTCATTGTATCTGTCTTGCAGTGAGCAGAAGGGGGAGTTTGAGGAGATAAATGAGTTTGCCAGGAGGTGGGAGATAACAGGTTAACATAATGAGAAATAATTAGAATTGCTAACTCTGGGTTCTTTTCGCTTAGGATTGCATGGGAAAAGTTGAGGCCACCTCAAGCTGATCACTATGAAGTCAGTCAAGATCCAGGTGTACACTTCCCATGGTGGAGAGGCCAAGGGGTTGGACAGCTACCTTGAATGCTGGCACACAGCTTTTAGCACACCCTAATAAATGAAAGATCTGATGACACAGCCAGCTATTTCAGTGAACAAAAGCAATTTCAACATTGTTGGGTGTGTGGATAGTGCTTCTAAATGTAAGTGCTGGATTTTTCACCTTGGAAGAATGATGAATTATTAAAAAGCACTCAGCTTGATTCTTCTTTCCCAGTAACACATATTTTCTCATAGCATTTAATGCATAGGAGCCAGGAAACTTCACCAAATATTATGTATAGAAAGTGTTCTATCATCTTAAGAGTCAAGTCAGCAAGAGAGGTGATTGAAATATTTACATAATTAGAAAGCATGGTCAGAATTTAAATAAATCATATAGACACGGTCTCTATGAAAAGCCCTAAAACTCGCACCTAGCTCCAAATTAATGCAAAGGGAAGAATGGCACCAAATTACACATCAAACTCAAGTTATAGTAATTACTCAGACCTCAGTCAATAACCTGGCTAATTTTAAATTAGAGAGAAACCATACTTTGCAGGTATCCATGCCTATCATTTGATTAACATTTACAAACAAAAATGAGTTCTCACAGCTCTCTGGTGAGGCATGAAATATTTTATTTTTCTTTATTTGGAGGCAGAGACATTTGCAAGAGCCATATTAAAGACCTTTTTTTAATGATTGCACAAAAAGTCAAGGCTAAAACAGAAAATCAAACTTGGTCCTCTGCTCTGGTTGAGAGGACAATACTCATTTCCAACTTCCTGGAGGTCTGAATTCTAGCCATTGTGGGAAGACTGACAAACCTTATCTAAATTGCCATTTTTCAAAAGCTTGCGAAAATGTGGTAGGGAAAATCATTCCCCTCCCCATTCCCACTCTTATATAAATAGAATGTAGCCTCATTAGGATTTCATTTTAGATTCATTGGAAAGGACTGTGGTTTCACTTCTGCAGTTTCTATCTAACCAGGAAGAAAAAATACCCATGGGGAATTAGAAAACATTTTTGAAAAAAAGAGAAAGAAACTAAATACTGCTTCAGTCTAGGTAACATTCAAATACGCTTCTCTTTTTCTTTTTTGAATGTATTCCCTTAAATATAGTAAGCACATGATTTTAAACTCATGACCATGACTCTTTGCTATTTAAAAGACAGGATTCATCAGATCAAATTAGAAAAATGACACAACTGGAAAGGAACTTAGAGCTGATGCAGTTTAACCTCATCCCTTTAAAAGTCAATGCCCAAAGGGTTAAATAACTTGACCTAAGTGGTGCAGCAAAAAAGCATTGCCCTGAAATTAAATATGAGTTTGAGATTCAGATTTGAAGTCTTCTGTTCAAAATGAAATATTTAAACTCTTGGGGAATGAACTAAATTTCAAAACTCCTAGTCCTGGCTTACTGCAGTTTAATGGTTTTCATGAAGTAGGATAAACGTTCTTTCAAGAGATCATGTGTGAAATGTTTTTGGCATGTAAGTGCTTAATAAACATTAGTTATTATTATTATGAAATAATTTTCAGCTGCCCTTAAATATTAGCCAGCTCTAATATACTTGGACTTTTACGATAGAAACACCTTCCAGAGCTCAGTGCCTCGACAAGAACAATTGCTTAGCTACAAAGCTGCAGGGAAATTTAAGGACACAGGGAATGTGAGGCAACTATGCAACCCCATCATCTTTTACTGACATTAAAACAAGAGCATCTGCCATCGCAGACATCTTTGCTGCCCTATTTTAGGATACCTGAGATTCTGACTAAGAGTATGTTGCCAGGAGCTTCCCCGGGGAATGAGGCAATCTCAAAGTGGCTGAACACATGCATGCTCAGTAGGAACACTGAATCAAACTCATCACATGTTTTTCTAGAGGCTTTGGTCTGTGTCTGAGCTGCAGTCAAGTACAACCTGATTTATGCAAACACTGACAACACCACACCCTACTCTTCAAATCTCACCCAATAATGTCAGGTGTGCATACCTGTCTGAGGAAGGAGGGAGATAAAAAAAGAGGGCGACTATTTCTGGATCTGGAATTTCTTCCGCTCATTAGATTCTGCATGGTTGCCCCTTAATCTTTGTTGCATAGTCACATTATGAAGGTTGTTAAGTAATCATTTACTTAAAGTCTATTCCTGTGCAAGACCATGAGTTCACTGAGAACTAGGACCATGCCTGTTTGGTTTATTGTGATTTCTCAGTGCCTAGCACGTTATGTGATATGTAGCAGACACCTAGGAAATGCTGTTGAACAAATGAATGCACACATGCATTCTTTCTGATGACAAATGGAGTAGCCTCAGATCTTTGCACACAGGGAATGGAGGCAGGTTGGAAAAGTGAATTCATATTTATCGGGCATTTCCTTTGTTCAATGCATTTTCACATGTTATTTCAGGAAAACACTCCTGAAAAAAGGATGGGCAAGAAAACAGGCCAGCTGCTTGTCTGACTAACAGCCATGTGCATTTCACTTCAAGGCATTACATTTGTTTCCTGCTTGCTTTTCCTACTGCTCATCTGGGAACACTCAAATTTGGAGTCATTTTAGTTAAGCACTAATTAACCAATTAGCAATTGTTAACTTTTTTTCCTTTTCTTTTTAAAGAAAAATATTCATGGATTCCTTTCTGTGTTACATTTCTATCTAAGAATTGGCTTATGCATGTGGAAATCCTATCTTTGTAAATAAAATATAGATGTAAAATTCTATTTCCTCCTGCTCCCTAAAGTCAAAGACTCTGACCGTGTCCCAAAGCCCTGTCTGTTTTGTAGGTGATAGTATTTGCTCCCTTCAAAAGTTTCCCTGACCTCACCAAGAGGTAAAATATAGGTCTGGATAAACTGTTTAAGTAAATATAGATGGACTAGGTAGAGACACAATTTCTGGTTTCTGTTCTGTTTCTAGTTTATGATATATTTAGATTGCTGATAAAATATAGCTCAAAGACAATTGAACTAAAATAAAAGTGGCAGCACCCCTTTCTTGGTAGCACAGAGTAAATCACATGTTTGAGGAATTATCCCATTTCCTGACTTTCTCTAAATAGTCCACAGTTCTGGTGACTTTACCACTTATTAGCTCTATGACACTGAACTAGTTACTTAACTTCATTACATCTGTTGCCTCATTTGTAAAGTAAGAATAATAATTGTGACATTTAAGTTAGATAACACATATAAATTCCTCTTCATAGTGCCTGGTGCATAGCTACATACCAAATAAAAAGTATCCCCTATAGTATTCACTCAAGAAACATTTATTGAGCATTCCTACATAGTAGGCATGAAGGTCAATGCTGGAGATTTGAAGGCCATGTTGTCATAGAATTATTTTGAGGATAGAGAACTTTAAGAACTCTAATTATTTAGATGATTTCCCATATACATATTTACCATAGAAAAGGCATCCCCTACTTTGGGACCAGAGTTCATAGACAATTGAAGTTATCATCATGTATCCAGTTAATTTTGGAGTGTAGAAAGTCCAGCTGGATTAATCAGAGTAATGTGAAATTAGACCAGAATAATAAGGGAAAATTGTTGACTGTTCACAGTGAATTATTTGACTGATATTTGAATATCCTTCTGATTATGAGATCTCTCTCTTGTGTGAGAATACAGAATCTCTCACTAGAGAAACGGAAGAAGTCAGATACTGTCCCTCAGCCTCCAGTAGCAGGCACATGACTTGAGTTAACACACTTAGACTCTCTCATCTTAGACTTTGAATTGTGAGAGAACTGGGCAAAAAGAGAGATACTATTTTAACCCTATGTTAGCATTTCCCCAAATGTATGTGCTGGAAACTAATTTCCAATTGTGATAATATTAAGAGATAGGACCTTTAGAAGGTAATTGGGTCATGAAAGCTCCACCCTCATTAATGGGATGAGTGCCCTTATAAAAGAGGCCCAAGAAAGCCTCTTTGCGCCTCTCCCTTGTAAGGATACAGCAACAAGGCACCATCTATGACATAGAACTTTCACCAGACATCAAATCTATTGGCACCTTAATCTTGGACTTCTCAGCCTCAAGAACTGTGAGAAATAAATTTTTGTTGTTTACCAATTTCCCAGTCTATGGTGTTTTTGTTATAGCAGCCTGAACAGAGTTAAAACACTACATTTCCAGAAGCAAGCTTATGAGTCTAACGATGGCTATGGAATGACCATTAGTGGAGGTGGTATGTAGATGTTCTAACTAGACCTACCTGTGGCAGGATTAGGCTGTGTTTTTTGCTGCCAAGTTTTCCTGATTCTGGCTTGTTTTCCAAGCCTGATTCTACATCCTCTCCAAGGAATCTGTGAGTTCCCAAAATTCTTCCAATTATTGGCTTAATTTTTGTTACTTGCAACCAAAACTCCTAACAAATATTATTGTCTTCCTTTTGACTGGGTAACATAAAACTGAGATAAGTTCATGGTGTCTCTGCTGTATCTGAAACTGAGGAGAGATGTCTTTTCTCCCCCAGGAAAAATGTAGGCCTGGAGAGGAAATGCTTGGCTGGCTGTAGAAAATATTTGACCAGTTGTAGAAGACACATGTGCTAAATGCAGGAAGAAAGAAAGAAAGAAAGAAAAGTTTGATTAAGGATAGTGTGTACTAGGACCTACCCTGATATTTTTAGTCCTGAAGTTCAAAGCAGTGATTTTGTTTTTATGTCAGCTCTGACAACTTTGGGGTATAAACATGACTCTGCTTTAAAAACTACACATATACTCACACACCAGAAAAGGACTCCAGGAAATACTTCATTTAGTTTTTAATGTATTTAAATTATGAAGCATAAATGAATAGTTAAATGAGAACATGATGATATAAATTGCTAACCAGTGACAGCCATTAGCTGAAATGCAGACATCACATTTAAATTTTAGTCTCAATCTTACTCTGCCTATTCTGTTACATGGAATGAGGAATGCCAGATAATGAATTTTATTATTTCAAGGCCAAGGTGAGCTTCTTTTAAAGGTTGTAAGGGACTGGGTGTGGTGGCTCATGCCTGTAATCCTAGCACTTTGGGAGGCTGAGGCGGGCGGATCATGAGGTTAGGAGATCGAGACCATCCTGGCCAACCTGGTGAAACACTGTCTCTACTAAAATACAAAAAAAATTAGCCAGGTGTGGTGGTGTGCACCTATAGTCCCAGCTATTCAGGAGGCTGAGGCAGTGGAATTGCTTGAACCCAGGAAGCTGAGATTGCAGTGAGCCAAGATCATGCCACTGCACTCCAGCCTGGTGACAGAGCAAGACTCCATCTCAAAAATAAATAAATAAATAAATAAGGTAGTAAGGTAAGGGAAATAAGGGGTCCTTAGGCAGCTGATATGGTTTGTATATTTGTGCTGCCCACATTTCATGTTCAGAAGGTTTAAGTAGACTTCAAATTGGATCCAGCTAGGTATCAGTTCTTTACCTCATCTCCAAAGATAGGCATGAGCCACTATGCAGTATTACGCAGGTTATCTTTTCTAAATCCAGACCTAGGGGAAATGAATAAATTCACTGAAAATGTTTTGTAGGAGCATTAAATGAGATGCATATGAGAGGCACGTTAGAAAGGTTTTTGGAAACGTGGCTACCTTAATGCAGCCTCTTTCCTCTCCTCAACAACTCCAAGGTGCTTTGCTATCTGGAATCAAGAAGCTGCTATGAGATAAAATAAGCAATAAAGTTAAAGGGGGAAATAAAATCAAGTATACAGGTTATTTTGCTACATGTTCATGAAAAATTTAAAGACCGAAACTGTCACACTGTCCTGAAAACAGAGCAAAAAGACTTTCATATTGCTCAGAAGTAACCTGCACAAAATAACTAATAATGAAATTCTTTTTCCCCCCACATGTTCTCACTCATAAGTGGGTGTTGAACAATGAGAACACAGGAACACAGGTGGGAGAACATCACATACTGGGGTCTGGTGGGTGGAGGGGCCAGGGTAGGAATAGCAGGGAGTGGGGGGATTGGGGAAGGATAGCATTAGGAAAAATACCTAATGTAGATGACGGGGTGATGGATGCAGCAAACCACTACAACGGCACGTGTATACCAATGTAACAAATCTGCACATATACCCCAGAACTTAAAGTATAATAAATAAATTTTTAAAAATGAAATTCTTATTTAAAAAGAAGACTGATGGATAAAGAAAACAACAGTAGGCAAATGCAAACAAAAAGAAAGTGAGAGCATAAATATTAAAATCAGTTCAAATGGAAGTTAAAGGCACTAAACAGGCTAGAGAAAAGCATTGTCTGATGGAGAGAGTTTCCATAGGGAAGAAGGAAGAGAGTGAAGTAGAGACAATATTTTAATAAGAAGTAAATATTTTCCAAAATTGACAAAAGACATCAAGCTACGGATTCAAGAACTGCTACAAACCCAATCAGAATAAACAGTAAAAACAGGTACTTCACAGTAAAACTGCTTAAAAACAAAAATGAGAGGAAAGCATTAAGACAGCCAAAAGAAATAGGACTATTTTAATATTACAGCAGAGCAATGACAAAAGTCAGAGGATACTGGAATGATAACTTTCACAAACAAAAATAACACAAAAAATGGGAGGGGAGGGTGAATGGAAGTTCTAAAGTTCTAAATTGCTAGGGAAATGGGAAAAGTAATCATTTTTTATACCTTATAAGTCATTACTCTGGGTATAAAGGGAAAAAACAGGTATATGCTGCTTACCAGAAACATGCATTAAAAATAGAATTAAAAACCAAAGGTAGAGAAAATACCTATAATACAAACACTTTAAGAAAAATTAAGGCATCACCACAAGGCAGTGTAAGACTGTAAGGAAAACAGCATTATTTGAGATAAAGAGACATTCTATAAGGACAAAATATTAATCTACTAAGAATACATAACAACTTTAAATCTATATGAATCCAATGATATAATGAGAACAGGCAACTGCCTATTCTGATTGAGAATTTGGCTGGAACCCCCCACTAACTAGAAACTGCTGTTGGAACCAGGATCGAGGACAGGGTATAGCAGTATTATCACTGGTAGTCCCTGATCCTCTCTGCCCTTAATATGAGTGACCTTTGATGTTTGGAAAGTAGCTAACGATTGTTGTTGCTCTTTTTATTTTATTTTTAGACTATTTCTTACTAGGCAGAAGTCCTGGATGCTGATTCACACTAAGTAGAAAGATTTTAAATTGTATCCAGACCATCTGATTTCTGGCAACGGATATGGCCCACGGTTATAGAGCTTACACGAAAATATCTTCCTTGCCTTCAAGCAACTTTTACTTTGGGGAAGACCAACCTTTACCAGTGACTAAAATGCAAGACATGGTATGATAAATGTGGTAAGAATGGTAGAAACAAAAAAAAAAGTACACAAGGCTTAAGATGTTATATGTTAGGAAAGTTAGAAATAAAAGCAAAACTCAAGTATCAAAAAACAAATTCAAAGTTGCTAACTCAAATGCAGCATGAGAGTAACTCAGAATTTTACTTTCCATCTAGTGCCAGAATGCCACAAGGCTAAAATGCAGCAATGATCATATCAGCTCTCCATGGGTTGTACTAGTCAGGCATCACAATATTTGCATTTAAGTATAGTTTAGATCTACTTTTAAAATTATGATTTAACATAAAAAGATGTAGAAGATCAAAACATGAAAGACATGAAGGTGCCTATAAGACCCTTGCCTCACACAGCTTTCCATGGGAACTGGCTTGCTTGGCAGAGGAGTCTGATTTCTACATTCTTTGCTGAGCCTTCAGTAAGTGTTCATCTCTTTGGAAGAAATACAGAGAGCTCTCACTGTCTTCAAAGGACTGCCATGCTGAGTCAATTCAATAGGACAAAAAGAACACAGTGAGTCAAGCTGCAGCCTTCCAAATAACATCCTGCAAGCCCCTCCACCTGAAAGTTGCAAGGCAGAATTCTTAAAAAAGAAAAAAGAAAAAAAAGGGGGAGGAGAGTTCAGAAAATTACTTGCTTAATTATTATCATGCCTAATGCAAACTGAGCTAAAGTGGTCATAGGCCAGGCCCAGCAGACTCCAGCATCCCCTTTTTTTCATGCATCTGAACATAAGCTGAGCCCACAGCTCTCAGTTTAAGACATAGCTTTATATTCCTTGCAGAAATGACAGGCCAAATGAAACTCATTGACAGTGAACAGCACGTCCGAAGTGATACAAATGAATAAAATAAAATTTCCCTCAGCAGAGTTTATCTCAACTTACTATCTCAACTTATATAACTGACTTCTCATAGCTCTTACACCTTGATGTCTACCACCAGTCATCAACTCCTTCAAACTTTCTGGGATGAATCTTGACTGTAGGAAGGGGTACATACCTAATATCAGCCCAGTGCCTTGGGGTTCAACTTTAAGCCGCCTTATGATTACTTGCTTTTAAATGTGAGTGATAATTTTAATAACTTAGGTTTTGCTTCTATTACTAAGACATAACTTTCACCTCAGTACCCAGTTTTGTAAGGAGCCTAGAAAACCAAGGAAGTGCAAGGCTAGGCTCTGCATTCTGATGGGAAATAGCAGAGTTGTTTCTAGGGCATAATTTGAGAGTCTAGTCATAGACAAATATTAGCTCAGAAAAACATGAGAGCACAACATGGGGTCACAGAGCGGCCTACCCAGTTAACAAAGCATAAAGGTAAGAATCATAGTATTCAGAAATGTAGGTGTTGGTTGGCAAAGTTTCAGACCATTTAGATCCTATCCTTGTTTATGGACCCTGGAAATTTTTTTTCAAAAGTCTTAATATCCCATTCTATTTCTGAGGCAGCACATAGCTATGAAAGCCTTAACTTATTCACTAAGAAGTGATAACCTCTTTTCATTCAAAACATTTTTACTATTTATTAAATGTGTATATAATGAAAGTTGATTGTCAGGCATTGTTTTGGGTTTTGTAATTGCAGCATTGAAGAGAAAAATAAAAACAAGCAAAAGCATCTGCGCTCATGAAATTTACAGTCTGGTAGATCCTGTCTCTCAACTACCACATGATTCCAGCCCTACCAGGAGGGCGTTGTGGTCCCAGCCTGAGGCTGCCTTCACCTGGAGAAGCAGTGATCCTTGTCCTTTGATATGTGTGTGGTAGGGGGCAAGGGATGGGGTAGAATAGCAGTGGGCAAGCATACTTGGTATCCAAGTGTCAATCAAGATAATTGATTGATATTGTTAATATTTTCTCACAAACACATTCCTATATGATGAGAAAAGGTTTCAAGAGGTACAAATGATGGCACTGCTCTAGAGCCCACTGCTGTATCATGTTGTCACTGGTGTCACATTCCTTGTTAGTCACAGTTTAGTTCAAGAAACAGAAACCGTTCTATTTTAAGCGAACTGACATGATATTGGAAATTAGGTGCTTACAAAATAGTTGGAAGTTATTTTAAAAGTTTATTTCCTCTCTGAACCTCTAGGAACAACTGTAGAACAGTAGGTAATAACTGGAACTATGCTAGAAAAAAAGAACTACTGCTACTTCTAAAACAGCCACTGTTTAAAACATAGAAAACTGGATCATGCACACTAAAACATCACTTGAGAAAATCCATGACCACAACCATGCTAAAGCAGACATAGCCAAAAAGAGGCCAAAAAGATGGCATCCACCCTGTTTTGTCCTCCATATTTTCCAGAAGTGTAGCTAGTTAACGGAATTAATTTGCAGATAGAACCCTAGCTGCAAGGGAGTCTAAGAAGGCAGAAAAGAGGCTAAATAAGCCAGTTCCTGATATCTAGCATACATGCTAACTTCCAAGGTGAACATTTTAACATACAAGCTGAATTGGTGAAAGTACAGACTCTTGGTCCCTCACTATATTTAATGAATCAGATTCTGGGATATGAGAACCAGCATGTTAACAATTACCTCCTCACCCTAAGTAATTCTCATGCTCAGGGACATTTGGAAAATATTGCTTAGGATGATCAGAGTGAGATTTGGGATACACAGTCATATAGATATCCAGAAAATATTTTTTAATTGTGATTTTAAAAAATTTAAGCTGGGCCACACTTATATCATTGAATTTTGTAGATATGATTCTACTCAGAATCAGAAAGTAAAAATGCTTTTCACTTCAGGTAGTTGTTCACTCTATAATGCAAAATGGGGGAACATTTCTCTCCTTAGTGTTTTGCTTTCTTTAGTTCTTCATGCAGTTGGGACAAATTTTGGCAGTTTGATGACTGCATTATATTATAGGAGTTTTCTTAATGTCACGGGGTGTATTTCAAAGTAATGTCCAAATCAGACCTTCAAATTTATTATTTTCTAATTTGCCAGTGGAAAACAGCTTAGTATTACTCTAAAGAGAAGAGAAGTTCCTCTTTTAGAAAAGCAAAAATGCACGTTGTCTTAGTAAAGACTTTCATTGAACAAATGATTGCATGGAACTTCTACAATTTATTGACTTATTAATAAATACATTTAATTGCTCAATTTAAAAATAAGTGAAAATTTGTAACTTCAAATAAAAATATCAAATCAACCTTGCATATTGCCTTAATCACAGTGCTTCAAAACAATGTTGACTGAATTAACAAAAAACAAATTATGCTGATTGACTTTGCTAAGGTAATGTATCTGTAGCCATTTCCTGAAATGACAATATTTCTTGGAAACACTTGGGGTTTCTGAGATTTCCTGAAATGTGAATTTCAATCATATAATTAAGAGGTTGTTTTAGTCATGGTAAAAATACTGGCTGCTGTAACAAACAACCTACACCTTGTTAATGACTTACCACAATAAGAGTTAATTTATCACTGAATGTTTGGTGATCAGCCTCTCATGTAGTGAATAGAAGTACAGTCCCCTTGCATCTAATGGCTCCCTCCACCATCTGCTAGAGCAGATATCAAAAAACATTTTTTTGTAAAGGCTGGGTAGTAAATATTTTAGGCCTGCCAGCCAATAGACAAAATCAAATATATTACTAGGAACTTACAAAACAAAAGAGAAAACCAATTTTGGCAAGTATTATTTTGATAGAATTAAAAATATAATAACAATGAAAATCTCTGTAATACAAGTGAACTAATCAGGAAAAGGGAATAGTTTTGTTGCAGGGGATACATTTTTGCTGAATTGGGATTCAAAATTAGTTTCTTTATCATCAAAATGATTGCAAATGTTCATTGGATAATGCTGATGTGTAATACAATTTTATATATTTTATGTTTTTATATGTCTTTTTAAATAGATAAATTCTGCCTAAATTGATATCAATCTGTAAGCATTCAATTTTACTTGACCATATTCATCTCTTAGAAAACACTTGCAGGATTTTATTAGATTCTTCTCTTGTCCTGTAACATGTCATTGGAATTCAGACTAATCACTTCTAATTGAAGATTAAGAGGAAGCTCCTCAAAAGAAGAATTTTGAAATATAAAAGTAGAGATTTTTATAAATAAAAAATTATTTTGCACTTGTGTTGAGGTACCAAAAACATTGCTGAGATGGTAGTTTGAGCTGGGAGAAAATAGCACCCTCAAGTTTGTGTGGAAATGGAGTTTTTTCCTCACTTTAAATTTACAACACAGTAAGGTGTAAAGCAGTTTGACATGACTTTTGACTCAAGTTTTTATGAACATATAAAGCTTTACTTGTAAGTGCTATTTTACCTCAAATTTTTAGGTTGGATTTCTTAAACACGATCAATTCTGTGGACAAAAGCTATTTTCCAAAGCTATTTAGTGTTTGCTAATCATAGCTGAGTAAAGATTTCCTTATTCAGAAAAATCTCAATTTTGACCAGAGGCTCAAAAAAAAAAAATATTTTTTTACCACTGCCAGGTCCTTGTTCTGCTGTGGGGGGTAGGACAAGTCAAGATATCCAGCTTCTATTCCTGACAAAAATTCAGGGAATTGATGATAAGTAAGTCCATGAGAGCAACTTAAGTTTGTTCTTGATGATTCTGGTTCAATAACACATGACAGAGTAAAATATTTTCTACAAGGTACCTAATGATGATCCAAGGCTTTACATGGCTTATTTTTTCACTACCTTTATGAATTTGTTCAACTAATTCTTTTTCTGCTGTACACATGTTTACCACCATCATTTGAAACACATCTTAACAGATTCCACTTCAGGTTGTACTGAATTAAAGTTTTCTCAACTTCTTTGAAACTATGCTCACCTATAGTGGTTCCACACAGATTATTCAGTAACTTCAACTCAGCATTGAATAAATAATAACAATGAGCAGTACATATAACATCTACTCATTAAGAACTAAGGCAAAGCACTCAAAATCATTTGCCTTATTTTTTTGTTGACTATTGATATTGCTCTCCTATCCTTAACTCTGAGCAACTTCTTTTCATCCAAAGGCTAATAGTTTTAGATTCATTTTCTCTGGATATATTTCTTCTGCTACCACAATCAAATATGATTTAATTGACTCACCATCAGTTAATGGCTTCTTTGCTTAGCTAACAAGCCACTTGGAATCTTACTGAGGTTGCAGCCTCATTTTCATCTTTTGCTTTTGTGAAGAAATTTTACCATGAAACATTTTGTTTAAAATTTTCTAATTCTTGGAATTCTTTCCTGTGAGTTGAGAATGTTGTGATGAGGGCTTAGTCTGATAATATCAATGTGTATTGTCATACTTTTCTGTTTTTGCTGTAACAAATGTTACAGCAAATTTATTTTCTTATAATTCTGGAGAATAGAATACCCTAAAGGAGATATTACAGGGTTAAAACCAAAGTGTTCTGGAGGATCTAAGGAATAGTCCGTTTTGTTGTTTGTTTTGCTTTTCCCAGATGCTAGAGTGTTTCTAACTCCTTGACTTATAGGCCCCAGTCAGCAATCGCATCACTCCAATCTTTGATTCCATTTTCCAGTTTTCTCTTCTGACTCTGACTTTCCTGCCTCCCTTTTATAAGGACCATTGTAATTATAATGAGACCACTAGAAAAATCTTATCTCAAGGTCTTTTACTTAATCACATCTGAAAACTGCCTTTTGGGATGTAAGATAACATACAGGTTTCACAGGCCATGATGTGGATATCATTGGGAGGCCATTATTTTGCCTACCACAAGTGTACTGTCATTTAATAAAAAATATAATGTTTTGCTACCTAATTTGATAACAAAATTTGACAGTATACCACAAATACACTGTCATTTAATGAAAAACACAACATTTTGCTACCTAATTTGATAACCATTTAAAGTCCTCTTCTCTCTACCCTTCTTTTTTTTTTTTTCTCCCAATGAACATGAACTGATAGAAAAAAATACGTGTAAAATGCCATGATACAATGATATACATAGCTCAACTGCTGTAAAATTAGAATAATTGCAGCACATAGTGTATTGAGACAGCCAGGCATAGCAATGAGAGTGCCACATATGTTGTCTATTGCACCAATTCGACTCTGTCATTGTAGTGTAAAAGTAGACATAGACAATATAAATGAATGTGAACATGAATGTTTTAAATAAAACTTTGTGACATTTAAGTTTAAATGTTATGTAATTTTACATGTCACAAACTATGATTCCAACAATTTATTTAAAAACACAAAGCCATTTTATTTGCGGACTACACGAGTCAATGAGCGAGATGTGTGCTGTAGTTTTCTAACCTTTCTGGGACTCTTAGAGTCCTCCACAGCAGAAGGCTTTGTGGGCTATACCTAAAATTAGGATACTTCACTTCTGCCCATATTCCCTTAACTGGAATCTAATCACTTGACCATACCTAATTGCAAGAGAGGCTGGAAAATATAGTTTTTCTGTGTGTCCAAAAAAAGAGAACATGGATGTTGGTGAACACTGGCATTTCTACCATAAGCTACTCCTCCTGGTAACCAAATGTTCAGTTTCTTCTTTTTTCCCACACGTAGATTACACTCATTTTCAAAATCTTGCTCAAAGTCAGGGGCCTCAATATGTCCCCTACATCACCACGTGTTCTTTCGCTGGTGTGTTCCTCTCGACATCCAGCTGCTTGTGGGCATGCCCGCTAAGGTCTCAGGGTTTTTATAGGCACAGGATGGAGGCATGGCGGGCTAGGGTGGTCTTGGAAAATGTAACATTTGGGCATGAAAACAGAAATGGCTGTCCTCATCTAGGTCTGTGGGCACAGGCTCATGGGTGGAGCCCTAGCCAGGACCTGCCCTTCTCTACACGGCACTTCCCGAACCCCCCTTCACAATCACCTCCTGCTAGGCCTGCCTCCAACCATTTGATTACAATTGAACAAGAGGTTGAATAAGGACACAGATACAAACCATATTAATACACATTTCTGCATCTATACTAATATAGATTGATATCTATCCATGTGCATATCTCTTGATCTCTCTACCTATGGTTTGATATGGATATATATCCATTTGCTCCAAAGGAAGATGAATTCTGATGCTACTTCTAGGGATCTCACAAAGTCTAAATCTATTCCTCTCCTACAGTTTTGGTGGTTAGAAAAGAAATTAGGTTGTTTTTACAATTTTCCCTAAACTTTTTGGAAGTGATGCTTCATATTCCTCCACAGGGCTTGAGCTAAAGCTTCCATGAGAAAGCCCTCCTATGCAGCTATAGTGAATTCAGAGATGCCTGGAGAAGACTGGATTTCCTAGATCTCTGATGAGCTTGATTTTTGAGTGCCTCTAACCTCAGAAGGGAAGAGTTGTGTGCTTGAATAATGATGCACGTAATGGGCTCAAGAGGAGAAATGTAGAATGTGTGATATATACTTGCTATTAGGGAGAATATTCACTCATTTTGGGGACCTGAATAAATGCATATATCTTGGAAAGAAAATTCAACAAACTAATTGGTAGCAAACTTGTGGCTATTAGTTAGCTGTTAGTGGCTTTTTGTAAAAGGGATTTGGGTGAGGTCCTCCTACCAGGCTCTTTGGCACTGAGAATAAGTATTAATAATAATAGGTGACATTTACAAGTACTTATGTTAAGCACTGCGCTAGGTACTCATAAATAATCTTATTACATCCTCACAAAAGCCCTATGAAGTAGGTAATATTGTTAATTCCATTTTATAGGTGAGTATACTTAGGCTTCTAGGCTTATAAATGATATCTAAGTTTGTCTCCCTGGGTTCCAAAGTGGCAATGCTACCCAGCCCCATGGATTAAAGAAAGTATATTCACTTCCTTATATAGGTCAAGTAAAATCCTCGATGCTAGGTTTGATTGGCTGTGTCTTTTATGAGTGGTAAATTCTGAGAATCTGTTTCTGAAGCCTTGAGGTCTTAATGTGTGCAGCAAAAAGACATTTATTTGTAGGTCACTGGAAAGGCAAAGGTCTTTCTGTGGTCATGCATCCTCAGCTTTAATTATTTCAGAGTGAACAGGCAGAGCATTTGGAGCCTAAGGAAAGACAGAGGCAAGATTTATTGGGGCAGGCAGCTTGACTATATTTGGAGTAAAGGCTCTGAAAATTTGGTCTTTTTACTTTGGATTTCCCAAAAGGCATTTAGAATTTCAATCATGAATTTCCTCTATGATTACATATAAGAAATGGAAAAATAAGTTTATGACAACACATTCCTGAATATCAAACAGGCTGTACATATTGCTGTTGCAACTTCCCAGGGTATCTATAACTTAGAGTAGAGGTTGACAAACTATGGCCCATGGGCCAAAAATGGCCTGCCATCTGGTTCTGCAAATAAGGTTTTATTGGGACATAGTTATGATAATTTATTTATATATTATGAATGGCTGCTAAAGTATAATGCCCTACAAATGCAGAGTTGAGTAATTGCAACAGAGAATGTGTGGTGGGGCTTTGGCAGCAAACCTACTTTTGGTCAAGCTCCTTGGACCTAATACGAGCTGGAACTTGTTTTTCCCTCTTTTTCAGACCACATTTTCAGACCCTTTACTCCAAATACAGGCCTAAGCTAGAAGCCAGCTAAGAGACTCTCCTAGCCTTCATGGCTTCCTTACTTAAGCCTATCACTGTGATTTTTGTCCTTTCATCAAAACAAGGGTTCAAAGAGTTTCTCTAAGACTTGGAACAGAGCTGCTTAAGTAGTCTTACATTAATGACAAAGCGATGGTTATCGGACAGTAAGAGTAATAGGATGGAGAGTAACTACAAAAAGTAGTGATAAAATGCATAAATTAATACATAAACAAAAGAGTTCACGTTTGATAAAGTCAAAGTAGAAGTCTTTAGCAGTTAAAGAAAAAAACTGATCAAATTCTGGAATTGTTAACAGGTGTCACATACAGAATATTAAAAATGAACATTCAGAAAACGTGTCAAATTTGTCTATGTAACAATTCTGCCTTATTGTTAATCATCACTTGGAGGACTATTTTACTAGTGTGCTGCTCTAGGTACAGTGAGAATTTAACCAAAGTGATACAATTCCATTTCTATTGGCTTTACTTTGCAGTTAAAATGATTCAAATTATTAAAATAAAATGAAGCTGTTTTATTCATAGCAAGTCAAAGTTATCTTCTTTTGGAATATCTTTTAGAGACGATGAAATGATGTATGAAGATCTGTGCTGAGAAATGTCTTTACTACAGACGAGAAAACCAAATTACTAGAAAAATTCAGTTTGAAGTAGACAATACATGCCGTTGGATTCTTCATGGAATAGTAACAATACCACCAAATAGAATGTGATTTTACACAAGTGTTGAATATGCTCTTAGAATGATAATTTCATAAACACACTTGGGAGAATATAATTTGAACACAAATGTACTCTTATTTAGCATTTTACAGTTTTTATGAATTTCAAATATTTCAGAAAAGATCACTGGTGAATTGGGAGCAAAATATATTTTTCTTCTCTGTAAGACAGAGAAGTCCAGTAAAAGAGTCCCAATTTGGCCAGGCGCAGTGGTTCACACTTGTTATCCCAGCATTTTGGGAGGCCAAGTCAGACTCATCACGAGGTCAGAAGTTCAAGACCAGTCTGGCCAACATAGTGAAACCCCATCTCTACCAAAAATACACACACACAAAAAATTAGCCAGATGTGGTGGTGTGCACCTGTAATCCCAGCTACTTGTGAGGCTGAGGCAGGAGAATCACGTGAGCCAGGAGGCGGAGGCTGCAGTGAGCCGAGATTGCGCCATTGCACTCCAGCCCAGGCGACAGTGCTAGACCCTGTTTAAAAAAAAAAAAAAAGAGTCCCAATTTATAGCCTCAGATTCTAAACCAAGTATGTCTTGGCTGAAGAGATTTCTCCTGGAATATGGTGTGTGGTTCTGGGCATGACACATACAGAGGCACATAAATAACTCCAGAACATCTAGAAGGGAACAACTGAGATAGTTCATAGTGAATTATTTGGAGAAATCTAGTATTGGAAGAAGAGTGTACTGGAAGGATATTTGAAAAGGAGTTTGTCAATATGGCCCAATGACTAAAACCAGGACCAACATTTTATAAATTAAGTTGAAATGTAAGGAAAACAGATTTTAGGTGAATCATGTTCAGAAGAATTCAAATACAGAATTCAAGAAAATCAATGAATGGTTTCTGGAGGTGGTGACAGTCTTCATTTCTGGAATGTCCATAAACAGCTATTTGGAGAGACAGTATTCTGAATTTTGAAAAAATGTGAGGTTATAAATCATCAATGATACATATTAAAATTCAATATAATAAAAATGAAAATAAACTCTAAACATAACTGTAATATACTTGGCAGAAATATGTTAAAGGATTTCTAACAATTATAAAGGATATCTAATTCTTATGCATAAAAAAATTAAAACACCACATATATGAATGTAAGATGTAAATAGATAATTTGCACATGGGGAATAAACAACTAGAAATGTTTACCTTCACAGTTTTTTAAAGAAATTCAAATTAAAACAGAAACATGCCATTTTATATGTATAAAATAAACAAAACAGAGGACAAAAACTAAATTGGTAATATTCAATGGTGGCAAAAGGGTGTTTTAAAATGAACTCCATACATTGCTGGTGGCATTGTACATTGCTATAGCCTTTGAACAAGCAATAAAACAAGTTAAAACACATCACATAGACCATTTATAACTTGCTTCACTAAATCTATTCTTGATGATACTGTCTAAAGAAACAGCTTACATGATATAGATTACAGTGGCATCTATAGTAGTAAAAAAGTTAGAAGCAAATAAACTATATTTACAACAAATTGGTGAAATATATACCAACCATTAATCTTTTACTAAAATCTAATAATTTTATTGTAACAATTGTTTCCCCAAAATGTTATGCAAAGGTAGAGATAAAATGATACATACCATAACTGTAGCAATGTAAAATGTGTAGACATGTGAGCAAAGAGAAGAAAAATAAATGTATGTAAATGTGTACATGCAAATAAATGTGTGTATGTAAAATTATGCACAGACCCCCATATATATATGCTTTTTGAGTTTATTTTAAAATATTCTAAAGCTAAAAACAGTTCTCCTAATTGTTTCCCATAAATTTATTTTACTTTTCATATTTTGGTCTTTCATCTAGGTGGAATTGATTTTTATGAAATAAGGATAAATGTCTATGTTTTTGTTTTCCTATAATCAATTTTCACAGCCTCACTCAGTGTAACTGCTAACTTCTATCAAGTATCTTTATGTGTATAGGATGGTTTCTCAGGTTTTGATGAAATACGTTCATGTTATCTAGCTTGTTTATTCCTGAAGCAATGACTCT
This sequence comes from Cheracebus regulus, assembly GCA_963574635.1. Classification (NCBI taxonomy): domain Eukaryota; kingdom Metazoa; phylum Chordata; class Mammalia; order Primates; family Pitheciidae; genus Cheracebus; species Cheracebus regulus. The sequence goes on from CAUYQU010069681.1 coordinate 33,640, forward strand.
TAATTCCTGTAGCTTTATACATTAGTAATATATGGAAGAAAAGTATCCGTGTCTCCAAATATAATCTTTTCTCAAAGTATTCCTGGCTATTCTTGGCCTTTTTTTTTTTCTAAAATAGTTTAGAATCACCTTAAAATAACTTTTATTTTATTAGAACTACTCAGGAAAATTGACATTTTTTGTGACATTTAGTCTTTCTGCGCATTTTTTCATTTAATTGAATCTTCTTTCATGTTAAATCCCTTTGGTTCTCATCATTTCCACTCTAGTCCAAACCATTACCCTCTTGTCTGAAACTGTGATATGAATGTGCCTCGTGACTACATGTTCACCAATCTCCTCGTTTCTCCCCCAACCCCACCTCTGTTTATTCTCCACATGGTAACAAGAGTGATTTTACCTGTCAGATTATAGCACAACTATGCTCGAAACTTGCTAATGTTTCCTATGTCACTAAGAATAAAAACCCAAATTCCTAACCATCGCCTAGGAGAACCCGATTTGGTCACTCCTCTGACTCTATCTTCTACACATTTCAGTGTTCTTATTCCATTCAAGACATGTAAGTGTGCTTTCACCTCAGACACAGTTCCCTCTGCTTGTAATTCCTTCCCTCCAGGTATGAAAGTGGCTCATGCTCTCATTTCATTCAAGTATTTGCCCCAATACTATTTTATTATAGAGAGGACTTCCAGACCTAAATGATCACCCTTGTCCACCACAGATCGCCAAGCCAGCTTAATTTTTCTTTATAGCACTTATCACCACCTGATATGGTATCTATTTGTTAATTTTCTTTCCCCTCCATTAGGACATGTACATTAACAGTCAGCAATAAATGAATGCTTATGCTCTGCACAGATTTTGTTCATTATTTTTTCCTTCTTTCTCTATGGTTGTGGTTTTGTGAAAGAAAGAGAAAAAGCCTCAAATATACAGTTAAACTCAATATCATTTCTACTTTTACATAGAGTTATATTCTTATTTCAGGTTGCTTTTCTAAAACACCTAATATTGGAGATAAATAGGGGGTCAAGTTTTAAATGCAATACATTGGTGGTGGCGGTAACATACTGTGCCATCCATCATTTAAAGAAAAGTTTCAGAATCTGTCATGTAAACAATCTCTATGAACAATTATTTAATACCAAGACAAAGACAAAAGATACAGAGGAGTTGTCCCAGCCTGCCAAATGGAGAGAATACAAGAAACTGCAGCTCAGATTATCCTGTTCCAAACTTCTCCAATGGTTCTATTTCTTGCCTATTTATGTCACCACCAATTCGGAGCCACTGTAGCCCAAGGAATTCCTGACTTTCTACCTGCAGGTCTATTAAGTAAGGGCAATTACTCTGCAAAGAGGTGACAAGTCCTTTACAGAAAATATTGAATTCTAGGGTAGAAAACTGTGCAATAATGAAAGGTCAAGAAGACCACAAGGAGCCAACTCCACTGCGATAGCAACTGCAGTGGGGGAATGTCCAGGTACCACAGTGAACAAAGTGAGTACAGAGCACAGCATCCACTTATTGTCTTCAGGGATGCTTTCGGCATGACTCTCTCAGAGATCAATTCACTGCTGATCTACAACACTCTTCATTTGAAAAAAAAAAAAAAACAGAAAATAAAAAGTCTTTCTTTAAGAACAGTTGGTATTGTCAATCCTTAAGCTACCTACATCAACAAGACTGGGACCACGCAGGTGTCTATGAGACGTGTCGACCTTCAGAGGAAGTCCTAACTAGTCAGCAATGTAGAACTTTGATGGATGAGGTCATGCTTAGTGAACTAAAGCTCATCTTTTATTCAGTAGATGTAAACTCAGTTTTGTTCAACTGAATAACTTCTGCTACTCCAACACTCAAGAGTATTGGCTGCTGTTTTAGAGCTTTGATATACTGTTCATTTTGTAAAGGCAATTTACAGGGTGTCTCAACTTTGGCTATAGATAACCAAGTTAGGGGAGGATGAAAGGGTTCCATGATATTTCAGAATAATTGAACAAATGCATGACTCTTTTTACCATTATATAAGGCAAACTAAAAAAGCAATATGGCAGTCTTTTAAAAAGGGAGGTAAATTATATAGGTTACTAAACCAAAGAATCATAGTTAATTTTTTTTTTTGCAGAGGAAATAAAGAAATTTTTAAAAAATGGAGTAAAGACTAAGAGGAAATAAAGAAAATGGAATAAAGACTATTTTCACTACATCTGCCCTTAAAGGGGCTAAGCACCCTCAAATTATATTCGTGCTTCTTAGTTCTCACTTCCCCTTAATATTGGCATAACTCAACCATGGCATTCTGCCAATTATCATCAGAATGAGAAACAGGGCATTAACCTTCTCTTTTTCAAGGAACAAAGTTCTTAAACAATCGATTACTGCTTGCCCAGGGTCTGCACATAAAACAGTAATTCTCCTGGGGAATCTGCTATTTATGGAATAAACCTTGAAGAAAAAAATTCAATCTGAACACATTTATTGCTTTAATAGTCATCGAATGATCACAGTCTTGTTTTTCCTTCTTTTCTTCTCAACTATGAGTTTTATTTCACTCAGTGGCTTATAGAAACCAAGGATCTGCAAGCCACCAATACGCCTAGAGCCCTACAAAGATTTCCAAAGGGTTTGTAATATCAAATTCCATCCTTGTCTCTCCCTCCAGGACGTAAGATATCTAAATGATAAATATGTATCTATATAGGTGTACATACACACACACTTGCCTGCACACTTAATTTCTTACTCTCTTCATAAAGATAAGTAAAACATACTTTTTCAGGAGGATTCAACATAAAATCACAAACCTATATAAGGAAAAAAATAAGTTGAAAAACGTGAAATCAACAGATATTTTCTTGGAAGTTAAATTGCTACTTATCTTTGTAATATAGCTGATAAAAAATAAACCTTATGCTCTGTTGAATTAAATTAACTTAAAAAAAGGATACAGAAAAATCATTTATGATAAATTCATGGAATACAGATACTTGATTTTATACATTCAATAAATATTACCACGCCAAAGTATGAAGACATTTATGAATTATCTTTCAGTTCAGCTCATGCTAAGTTGTTTCCATAGCAATAGTGAGTGAACAGTTAAAAGCCATTTTATCATTTCTGTAGCTTGTGGTGATCACCTCATGTTCATTTTAATTTTTAAAAAAAAATGCCTCTATGCATCTAAAAATTAATTTGACAATACTTGTATTTCCTCTTCACCCTAGTATAAAACATAACAGGGCAATATTGGATTAGCTTCCTTTATTGGTTTTCAGGCTGCTTACTTTTATGCCCCCTAAGATTCTGGTGCATCAAAAAATTTAACATGTAATATCGTAATCTCTTCTAACACTGGGATTTACAAATTTTTTATAGCAAAACGTGAAGGACCAATTCTTGAAGACATTCCCAACCCACACATACTCCTCTCCTTATGTGTATCAGTTAGAGTCCTGGCAGGAAACAGATGGCACACTCAAGCTGGCTAATTAAAGAGTTTAACAAAGGGACCATTTATAAAGACATGGCTAGAAATAGAGGAAAGAAAATCGAACAGTTACCTCCCAAGGACAGAATAGCCAGAGCTGTTAATATTCCTAAGCCAGAAGATGCAAACAGTAGAAGTTATCAGAACCTGGAGCAGGTGGTGGGACAGACAGGAGTACCTTTCAAGAGATACAGCCTTCAGTATGGTGACACATCAAATCATGGCAGTGACCAGGGAGGAAGGGAGCCAGCAGAATAAATATCTAAACTTCACCTCTTCCTAATATGCCAGCAGTGTTCCCTACTGCAGTATAACTGAAACCAGATAAGAACCAAGAAGACAAAGGAACTCACTATTAGGGTCTGTATAGGTCAGCCCCTCTGGATGCAGAGCAAGGCAGAAAGGGGGAAACTGAGGATCTAGAGAGGAAGAACTAAGGTATCCATCACATCCCTTACTTAGGCATATCATTTCATGAAAATGAACTTTCAATTTGTAAATAGCATAGCAGGAGTTTTTCATCAGCAGAACTAGAATGGAATTTTATGGTGAACCATCTGTAGGAAAGAAGAACACATTAAACAAGATACTCAGACTCACATGTGTTATAAGGTAAGAGAAATATTTATTTAATTTTGCACAAGAACGAGCTTATACTGAACAAATTCAACCAAATAATATTAAGTGCAGTAAAACAAGGAAATAGGGATGATTTTTCCTGTTAGAAAATATTAAGTAACCATGCCTGTGCATTATTTTTATCATTACAATAACTTGTTTCAGATTTCTTTTCAGAGTGTGTACTGTACATAACATGTTATAGCTTCTTTGCTTTACTTCTGAAAATATAATTCATTCACTGCCTGACATTTTATTTCTTGCAGTGAGGAACCTAACTGATTTGTGAAGATTCTGATCTAGAGGAAAATTTTCTGCACCAATGAAGCTAGAGGCTTTCACAGATCCAATGGGCTCAGGCTTTCTATGCAGGGTTCAGGATGTCACGGTGTGTATTCCACGCCCATTCTTCTACATGGTGATGTCAGACACAGTAGAGGCAGACTTGGGGTCTAATTTTGCCCCAGTAATTTTCCTTTTGTGATTTTGTCAAGCTCCACAAATTTCATAATTGAAAGTTCACTCAGCTATTAACAAAGCTGCATTTAGCTGCCCACAAATTGCCCAATTTAAGGTTTAACTTTTTTTATTTTTTTGGTCTTTTTAATGAAAGAACATTCTTGTAACAGAAATCTCTCATGAGACAGTTAACTTCACAGTTCCTGAAGGCACTGTGGATCCACTGAGCAACAGATGTGGCCATTCTAGATTAAAGAAGAAGAATAAAAAAAAAAGAAAAGCAGAAAGAAAAACAGAGTATGAATTTTTAAGCCATTAGTAAATGATCACATTTATTGATTGGTACTCACAAATAAAACTGTATACATTATTTCTGCATTCCTAAAAATTCAATGGCTCAATCACTTTTCATAACTCTACTATTGCAGATCCAATTATTATGCCCAGTATATTTGTGCGAAGTCATAAACTGGCTTTATTTACCCATTGGCATCCTCTTGTATCCTATTTTCTTTTATTTATTTCCAAATATGTACTGAGTCTATGTAAGCACTATGTATATTAATAAATAAAGCAGACATGGTAACTACCCTCACAGGGCAGGGTTTGCAGTTTATCAAAGGAGAAAACTAGTAAGTATCAAGCAGACATATAATCAAAAATTGTGAAAAATGCTAGAAAGGTGTTATGAACTAAATATTTGCATCCTCTTAAAATTCATCTGTTGAAATCCTAACCCCCAGTGTGATGGTATTAGGAAGTAAAGTCTTTGAGAGGTAATCAGTGAGGCACTGATCCCATTCATGAGGGTACAGTTCTCATGAATGGGATCAGTGCCCTTATAAAAAGATGAGAACGCTTGCTTCCTCTCTCTCTCTCTACTATGTGATACAATGAGAAATGGCCATCTGCAAACAGAAAGTGTGTCATTGCCAGATACCAGATCTGCCAGGGTCTGGATCTTGGAGTGTGAGAAATGAATTTCTCAGCCTCCAGAATTATGGGGAATGAATTTCCATTGTTTAAGCCACCCAGTCTATGTATTCTGTTACAGCAGCCTGAACTGACTAAGACAAAAGGAAATAAACAAGGTGATGGTGTGAGATTAATAAAAGACTAGCTACTTAGTCAGTGGTCAGGTAGATCACTCAGTGAGGTGATATTTTAAACGGAGACCTGGAGACTGCATGAAAAGGTGGCCAAAAGCACAGGAAACAGCGTGAGGAGAGGCTTGAAATGAGGAGACTTTTGTGTAGTTAAGAAACTGAAAAAAAGGTTTGGGTAAGAATTTTCAGTTGGGGAAGAAAATTGTGGAGATGAAATAGGATAAATAGGCAGGGAAGAGCCAGATATGCATAATTAGTTTTTGATCTAAAGTTTCAAAACAATATAGTGTTGTACAAAGAAGAAAAACCTTCTATCCTATTCTTTTGATTCCCTACACTCTTAACTTTTCTCAACCAACTACCTTATATGATAATGTTAATATCATTTTAAAAACCATGATGGTGATAATATCCCTCCACTCCTTAAGTGTGTACTCTGTGTGAGACACTTTGCCAGGCATTTAAAATACATTATCTAATTTCAACCTCACAGCATTCCCAGTGGGATTCCTATTAATAGTCACACGTTTTAGATTCAGGAACTGAAGATCAGAAAGCTTAAATATGATGTCCAAAATCACACAGCTAATAAATGGTAGAGCTGGGATTAAAACTCAGGCTAGCCTGACTCTAAAATACATCCTCCATTCTACATTTTCTCTCAGAAAATTGGCTTTTGATGATTGAAATACATTATACTTTAATATGATAAGAATCAAAAGTGTCTTTGTTTCTATAAGAGGAAACCCAAATAGATTTTGATACTCCAGCCTTTGCTGAAGCACACCAAATGAGGGGAAAAGCCAGTTTATATCCAAGAAGAATATTATCAATTTAACTTATCCTCATCTTTTCTAAGTTATTATTAAGCAGAGTTTTTATTCTGGCAGTGACAGACTCAACCATTTCTTAGACCTCTAGTGTCATTTTAAAGCTTTGTCATCATATCTCTAACACCTAACATATTCCTAGAGATAGAACTGTTCAAATGGGACTTGGAGAACTCAGCTGTGCCTCAGAATCTCCAAGATACCCCAGGCTGGAGCCACTTTTTCCTCTCCTGCCTGCAAAAGTCCCCTTTGAGGGGCAGGCTCAGAGGCACAGGTTTTCTGACCATAACCAGGTTACATGATCTTTCCTAATTCATTGGCTCAAAAAAGTAATGGGTATATCAGTTCCTGGGAATATCAGCTCCTCAAATTACATGGCTTTGGAGCAAAAATATAATTAGGGAATTTCTGGAGCCTTCTGTCACCGAATATGTGCAATTAACATTAGAACCCTATGGGGAAGAGACCACTAGTATTACTCCCATAAATATGTCTTAGGGAGGGACTCTTTAGTTTTATAAAATCTTCCAGAAGTGTGTTGCTTATTCCATATGGATATGTTCTGCTATAATGGGATTGTACAAACTGTTTCAATGGCAGCTCCTTAATTAGGGAAGCATAGTTCATACATGAACAAGTAATAAAACATTCCACTTGGGTTCCAGTTTTACTAATAGCATAGTTTCTTATATAAGACTAATCCTCCTATAGATAACAACTATAAAGTCTGAACAAAATACAAAAATAACAATTGAAAGCAATGGAGAGTGTCAAGCAGACCTAGAGCAGTTTCAATCTTTGAAAGAAGGAAAATGTACTGTGTGAATGTTGTTTTCACTTCGTATTCCCCCATAGGGCACTCCCTAATCTGTGCACCTTGAGATAACTATAAGGAAAGCAGAAAGCCACACTCTTACAGTCCTGAGATGACAGAGGACAGCTTGGGGGTTGTCAGAGTGGCTGGAAATTGAGCAGAAAACAGCTATAAAAGAAGAAATGAATCAGTAAACTAACTCCTCTCAAATCCTTGGCTGGTCTTTGAATTGCAGAAGAAACTCTAAAGAGAAAATCAAGAGAGCCACAGTTGGAAGGTTGAAAGATCCAAGGAGAGATTTCAGACGCTGCTGACTGAAGCAGTGTGTGAAATTTGTGTCCTAGGATATAAAGGATTGCTAAACAGTTTAAGCTTTGCTTAGACTTCTATCTCTCACCATCTACAAAAAATCAACTAAAAATGGATTAAAAATTAACATGTAATATTAATACCTGCAACTGTAAAACTACTAGAAAAAAACATAGGACAAATGCTTTAGGGCACAGGTCTAGGCAAATACTTTATGGGTAAGACCACAAAAGCACAGGCAATAAAAACAAAAATAGATACATGAAACTACATCAAACTAAAAAGCTTCTGCACAGCAAAGAAAATAATCAACAGAGTGAAGAGCAACTTGAAGAATGAAAGAAAATATTTGCAAACTATTCATCTGACAGGGGACTCGTATCCAGAATGCACAAGAAACTCAAATAACTCAACAGCAAAAAACTGCAAACAATCCAATTACAAATGGGCAAAGGATTTGAATTGATATTGCTCAAAAGAAGTCATACAAATGGCCAACACATACATCAAAAAATGTTCAACATCACTAATCATCAGGGAAATGCAGATCAAAAACCACAATGAGCTATTATCTCACTCCAGTTAGAATGGCTTTTATCAAAAAGACAATAAACTACAAATGCTGGTGAGGATGCAGAGGAAAGGGAACCCTTATGAACTGTTGGTGGTAATATAAATTAGTATAGCCATTAGAGAAAACAGCATGAAAGTTTCTCAAAAAACTAAAAATAGATCTAACATATGATCCAGCAACCTCACTACTGGGTATTTATCCAAAGGAAAGAAAATCAGTATATTGAAGATATATCTGAACCCCCATGCAGTACTATTCACAATCACCAAGATATATAATCAACCTAAATGTCTGTCAATAGATGAGTGAACAAAGAAAATGTGGTATATATCCACAATGGAATACTATCTAGACCTAAGAAGAATGAAATCTTGTCATCTGCAGTAACATGGGTGAGCCTGGAGGACACTACGTGAAATAATCCAGGGGCAGAAAGATACATACTACATGTTTCCCATCATATGTTGGAGCTAAAAATTTCATCTTATAGAAGTAGAATTATGGTTATCAGAAGATAGGAAGAGTATGGGGGGAAGAGGGTAGGAAGAGGTTATTCAAAGGATACAAAATTACAGCTGGAATAAGGAAGAATATAGGAGAAATAAGTTCTAGTGCTCTATAACACTGTAGGATAAATCTAGTTAATAACAATTTATTGTATATGTTCAAAAATCTAGAAGAAAGGATTTTGAATGTTCCCAACACAAAGTAATAATAAATGTTTGAGGTAAAAAATATCCTAATTACCCTGATCGTTAAGTATTGTACACGTGTATCAAAATATCACTCTGTACACCTATAACTATGTATAACCACTATGTGTCAACTAAACATAAAAGGAAAAAACCAAACAAACAATTCAAGCTTTCCATTGAAGGCTCAAAAGGGCCATGATTAGGAGTAAAACAAAACCTACAGATTAAGAGATTCACTCTAAAACCAAAGGTAAATTTAAAACAGACCCACCTAACTGGTGTAACGCCAACCTCTAATAAGTGCCAGGTTATTGGCCAATAATTTACAACCTGCTAGAACAAAAACAGTCTTCACAAGAAGCAACTGAACTTACAGTCTATACAACATAGCATCCATCATATCCAATGTATTGTAAAAATTAATAGACATGTGAAGAAAAACAGGAAAATTTGGCTCCTAATTAAGAGAAAAAGTAGTGAATGGAAAATGACTCAAAGATGATTCAGATGTTGTAATCAGCAAAGACTGGAAAGTATTTATCATAAATAAACTAAAAAAGGTAAAAAGGTATGGTCATAATAAATGAACAAATAGTAAATTTTGGCAGATAAACTATTAAAAATTAAGTGGAAATTCTGGAACTGAAAAATGCAATATCTAAAATGAAAAGATTCACTGGATAACCTAACAGCAGATTAGAGATGGCAGAAGAAAAAGTCAAAGCAATAGAAATTTTCCAATCCATAAACCAAGGGAAAAATATTGAAATAAAAATAGAACTTTAGTGACATTTAGGATATAAACCATCTAAACAAATGTTTAAGTGGAGTCTCAGAAAACTATGAGAGAAAAAATGTGGCAGACAAAATATGTGAAAAAAAAATGTTCAACTTTTCTCAAGTTTGGTGAAATAACATCAACTTAGATATCCAGAAAGCCCAGCAAACACCAAAGAAAATAAAGACAAAAAAAAAAAATCAGACCTAAGTCTATCATAGTTAAACTACTAAAAATCAAAGATAGAGAATCGTGAAAGGAAAAAGGGTGGAAGGTGAGATAAATATTGCACACGAGGAAATTAAAAGAAACAAATGATCGCTGTATCAGAAACAATAGAAACCAGAAAATAATAGAATATCACCTTTAAAGTTCTGGAAACAAATCTGTCAATCCTGAATTCTATATCTACGAAAATATTCTTCAACTATAAAGACATTTTCAGATAAATAAGAGTTTAAGGAACTTGGTACTAGCACAACTGCCACAAGGAAAAGGCTAAGGAGCATTATTCAAGCTGAAGGGAATGTAATCAGATGGAGACTCCAATATGGAAGAAGAAATGAAGAGTACCAGAAATGGTAAATACAGTAGTCTTCCCTTATCTGCATTTCTTTTTTCCACAGTTTCAGTTACCTGTGGTCAACCACGGCCCCAAAATAAGTAAGCAAAATGTACGATAAAACATTTTGAGAGAGCAAGCGAGCAAGTGAGAGAGAGAGAGAGACAGACAGAAATCACATTCACATAATTTTTATTACAGTATATTATTATTATTCTATTTTATTATTAGCTATTGTTGTCAATACTGTGCCTAACATAAATTAAATTTTATCATAGGTATGTGTAGAAAAACACATAGTATATATAGGGTTTAATAGGGTGGTTTTAGGCATTCACTTGGAGTCTTGAAACACATACCCCCTGTGGAAAAGAGGGTGACTATTATATGTGAATAAATATAAAATATACCATTTTTCTCTTCTAAATTTCTTTAAAATATATGACTTATTAAAGCAAAAATAACATGGAACTATAAGATTTATAGTGAACAGAGTTATAAAATATATTATTGTTTTAGTACAAAGGCTGTGGGGATAAAATTATAATGTTGCAAAGTTCTTATATTTTATATGAGTAGTATAATTTATATCTATAATATAATAAGTTAATGATATATATTCTAATCTTTAGGACAACAAATATAATAATATAAAAGTTATAGTTTAAAATCAATAGAACAATTTAAATAAAAATGTTATTAAAGAAAAAAGAAGGCAGGAATGGATAAATAGGTGTATAAAATATAGATGGAACAAATAGAAAACAAATGACAAAATGGCAATCCTAAATCCATCAGTGTCACAAATTATATTAAATGTAAATAAACAAAACACTTTAATAAAAGACACATATTTTCACACTGGATAAAAAATAAGAATTATACATTATCTATTAAAAATGCACTTTAAATATAAAACCCTTGATAGATTGGAAGTAGAGGAACAAAATAATATACTGTGTGGCTAAATCAATATCAGACAAAATTAATTTCAAGTCAAGAAGTCTTATGAGAGATAAGGAGGGACATTAAGTAACAATAAAATGGAAAGTAGATATTACCTGAAAGGGGATACAAAGGTACTGTCTAGAATGTTGGATATATTCTGTATTTTGATTTAACAAACTTATCAAACTATATGCTTAACTATGAATTTCACTGTAATAAATATTACCTTGGTAAAAATGAAAATAAAAGTGACTCACTGAAACTCAGTCTATTAGGAATAATAGTAGGAATAGAAAGGAATAGTAGGAATACGAATAAGCACCTACTATCAAAACTCATTATAAAAAGTAATTATGTTTATATAGTGACACAGTAAAATAATTTTCCTTAAGGCCCTGCTATTTTTGGCTATATTTATTGTTAAACAAGTCCTTGCTACTTTTCATGCTAACCTTTGAAAATGAAGATTAGAAAACAGTCAACTTTTAATTTTCAGCTATATTTGTATTTTTTAAATCTATTACTATCAACATTTCAGTATGTTTTAATAGAGTCCATTTCCTTTATTTTCAACCTTTTTGTAGTTAAAGTGAATATATAATTATACATATTTTATCTTAATTTTTATTATAAGCATTGCCGTTACTTCAGCAGCTGAATAATAATATATAATCTTCTGATACATATTTAGAATATATTATATAACACATCATACAATTGCATTGTATACAAAGTTACTATAATTTATTTAACTGTTCTATTGTTGGATATTTTAGATTCTTCCTTAAATCTGTATGACAATGTTGAGATGAATACTGGCATGCATATAGCTTGTTTTACATTTTAGATTATTTCTTTAGGTTAGATTCTCAGACTTGGGATTAAAGAGAAAAATATATTTGTGTGTGTGTGGTGGGGGGAGAGGGATTTTATCTGTTGCATTGTGTATTTTTTAATGATACTAACAGTGCACAAAAATAATCATTCCAGTATATCTCTGTCAGCATTAGAAATTATTATGGGGAACTTTTTTACTATAGTATGTGAAAATAATTATTATTTTAGTTTACAATTAAGGTTCAATTATTTAAAGGCTGAATGATTTCCTCTTTTATTTTAGTAAGTGTACTTTTTTAGTGAATTGTTTATTCACCTTTTGTAGTTTTATTTATGGGAAAGTAATTGCTTTTTAAAAAAGTTTTAGAGGCAAGGTCTTACTTTGTCACCCAAGCTGGAGTGCAGTGGCATGATCATGGCTGACTGCACCCTTGAACGCCTAGGCTCAAGTGGGCCTTTTGAGCAGTTGGGATTATAGGTATGAGCCACTACACCCATCAGTAAGTGCTTTTCTTATTAATGTTTATGTTTTTAATCTAACAAAGAAACCACATCTGCTAAAGCTATTTTTCTAGTCTGTAGTTGTGACTCTTTTTTTTGTTGCTAATTTTATGTATCTATAGAAGTACTAACCTTTTTTTTTTAAAGATATGTTGTTCATTTATTGTAAATCTTATACTGATAGATAATACCAGAAGATTTCAGCATAGCAGATAAAATACAGCAAATCCTAACCAGCACAGGTTTTAGTGACAAACGGCCTGTTCCATGAACATAGATGACTTCATCAGGTAATTATATTTTTGTTTTCCTAAGTGTTTATATTTATTTACTGTGACACCTTCAGATTAGAGATTTTCAAGCTTTTTAAGTGGTATAAGTTGCTACCTGGGAGAGTTATTGCATAGAACTTCCATGGCATGAAATAGTATTTGGTGTAAAAGATGGAGACTAGTTAGCTGCAGCAGAATGAACATTTTCTTTAAGAACTAATCTTTTCTTTGAGGTATATTTTATCACTGATAAATGTAAAAAGTTATCTCCCTTCTAGAATTTTGATAAATATTTAATTATGTTTCCTTCATTTTGATTCATTTTAATATTTAACACTTTTTCCATGTGAAATTTGTTTTGATATGTAACATAATAACTGTATGTTATTTCCCTCAAAGTGTTATCCAGTCATTCCATTATTTGTGAATTAACGTTTTTTCCTCTGTTGATTTGCAGTCTTTCTGATCACATATTAAAAGCTTTATTATAATATGGCTCATTTCTAAGTATTTTTTTCATAGATCTACTTATCTATTCTAATGTTTTAACAGAGGTTCACTGGCGCAACTTCAAGTTTGTAGCTTTTGATAGATAAGGGCAAGATTTAAGAAGTGAGGAACTTGATCATTTTATAAAACTCTGATTTTTTTCCATATCTCAATAATTGTAGCATTATATCTAGAGTCCCCCTAGGAGTTAAAGCAGCTCCCTGGTTTTGATTTTCAGTTTCCTGCTCAGTGATTGTCTGTTAAAGGAAAAAACTCCCCAATCCCATCTTTCTCCTTATTTCTCAATTGGATACATCCCAATTTGTTGTTTGAAGCTCAAAGTGTTCTAACCAAAGGGTGCTTCTCTAGAAGATTTAGAAAAGGAGAACTTCTGGATTCATTTTTGATTCAAGAGTTTAACTTTTGAGTGAAGAAAGCTTTTCTTCTTTAACCTAAGCAAATTAAATTTGAAGACACTTTTAAAAAGAGAAAAGAAAATCTTACCCTCTTCTACCCAACTAACTCATAATTCTTAGATCTCATTTACTGAGGAGTTACTCCTCAGCCAACATTTACTGAGTGTTTACTATAATGTGCTGAGCACGGTATGAAATTCTTGAGTGGATCATGTCACTTAATTCTTATAGTAAACCTATCAAGTAGACACTGTCACAATTCCCAAGTAGGTACTATTATTTTTTTCATTTTTAAGGAGCGCAAACTGAGCTACAGACAGATTAACAAATATCCCCTGAAGTCATATAGTTAGTGAGGTTGACCAGGCTTTGAATCCTGATAGCCTGATTCCAGAGACTACATTCTTGACCATGAGACTAGGTCTTTCCAAGAAAACATTTTGTGATGGCAGAAATGTTTTCTGTGTGTGTGATATAGTTTGGATATTTGTCCTCACCCAAATCTCTTCTTGAATTGTAATCCCTAATCCTAGAGGTGGGGTCTGGTGGGAGGTGTATTGATCAAAAGGGCAGATTTATCTTGAATGACTCAGCACAATCCACTAGGTGCTGTTCTCACCATAGTGAGTGAGTTCTCATGAGATCTGGTAATTTAAAAGGCCTTTGACAAAATTCAACAGCCCTTTATGCTAAAACCCCTCAATAAACTAGGTATCAATGGAACGTATCACAAAATAATAAAAGCTATTTATGGCAAACCACAGCCCATATCATATTGAACAGGCAAAAACTGGAAGCTTTCCCTTTGAAATCTGGCACAAGACAAGGATGCCCTCTCTCACCACTCCTATTCAATATATTATTGGAAGTTCTAGCCAGAGCAATCAGGCAAGAAAAAGATATAAAGGGTATTCAATTAGGAAAAGAGGAAGCCAAATTGTCTCTATTTGCAGATGACACAATTGTATATTTAGAAGACCCCATCATCTCAGCCCAAAATCTCCTGAAACTGATATGCATCTTCAGCAAAGTCTCAGGATACAAAATCAATGTGCAGAAATCACAAGCATTTCTATACACCAATAACAGACTTAAAGAGAGCCAAATCAAAAGTGAACTCCCATTCACAATTACTACAAAGAGAATAAAACACCTAGGAATACAAGTAACAAAGGATGTAAAGGACCTCTTCAAGGAGCACTATAAACCACTGCTCAATGAAATAAGAGAGGACACAAACAGATGGAAAAACACATGCTTAAGGGTGGGAAGAATCAATATTGTGAACATGGACATACTATCCAAAGTAATTTATAGATTCAACACTATCCCCATCAAGCTACCAATGACTTTCTTCACAGAACTGGAAAAAAACACTTCAAATTTCATATGGAACCAAAAGAGAGCCCACATAGACAAAACAATCCTAAGCAAAAAGAACAAATCTGGAGCATCACACTGCTTGACTTCAAACTATACTACAAGGCCACAGTAATTGAAACAGCATGGTACTGGTACCAAAACAGAGACATAGACAAATGGAACAGAACAGAGGCCTCAGAAGCAATACCACACATCTACAATCATCTGATCTTTGACAAACCTGAGAAGAACAAGCAATGGGGAAAGGATTCCCTGGTTCAATAAATGGGGTTGGGAAAACTGGCTAGCAATGTGCAGAACACTTCCTGACACTTTACACTAAAAGTAACTCCAGATGGATTAAAGATCTAAATATAAGACCTAATACCATAAAAACCCTAGAAGAGAACCTAGGCAAG
The DNA here is from genome assembly GCA_963574635.1 of Cheracebus regulus. Classification (NCBI taxonomy): domain Eukaryota; kingdom Metazoa; phylum Chordata; class Mammalia; order Primates; family Pitheciidae; genus Cheracebus; species Cheracebus regulus. The sequence continues at coordinate 49,125 of CAUYQU010069681.1, forward strand.
ACCATTCAGGACATAGGCACAGGCAAAGACTTCATTGCTAAAACACCAAAAGCATTGGCAACAAAAGCCAAAATAGACAAATGGGATCTAATTAAACTCCAGAGCTTCTGTACAGCAAAGGAAACAATCGTTAGAGCAAACTGGCAACCAATAGAATGGGAAAAATTTTTACAATCTACCCATCTGGCAAAGGGCTAATATCCAGAATCTACAAAGAACTAAAACAGATTTACAAGAAAAAAACAAACAAACCCATTCAAAAGTGGGCACAGGATATGAACAGACACTTTACAAAAGAAGACATCTATGAGGCCAACAAACATATGAAAAATGCTCATCATCACTGGTTATTAGAGAAATGCAAATCAAAACCACATTGAGATACCATCTCATGCCAGTTAGAATGGTAATCATGAAAAAATCTGGAGACAACAGATGCTGGAGAGGATGTGGAGAAATAGGGACACTTATGCACTGTTGGTGGGAGTGTAAACTAGTTCA